>JAVJGJ010000060.1:68348578-68373505 GCA_035590215.1 Microhierax caerulescens | reverse complement strand
AGACTTCCTTGGAAATACTTAAATTATTTTTAATACCCGTGATGCGTGAAAAGAGCAATGTCTAAGACTCACGTGGTATTACTGAGAAATTAGACATAAAGATAAGGATTTCTTTAGCAAGCAATGTGACCAGACAGCAACCCAGATGCCTTGTGTCCAAGGAAGCCAACTCTACTATTGTGAAACAGATAGAAATATAGATTGTTTAACTGTATTTCACAAGTTAAAAAATGAGCTTTTTGATCTTCTTTTTGCTTGTTCTCAACTCACTACTGTATAGAATTCTTGCATTTATTTATTTATTTGGTTGGTTGGTTTATGACACTCAAAATGGAATTTCAAGGTGACTGCTCCTAGTTAAAATCAGCTTCATAGGGTTTTTTAGCAAAATAAATGTGGACTATTTTGCATGTTCCTGATGTTGACCACTAAGAAGATACATCCAGATCTACCAAAGGTAAAAGCTAAGTCTTCAGCACAGAGGAAATTGTCCTTGTTGAGAGGACTGTTGTGTACGGGTCTATGGTAGTGGCATCACTTGGGTCATTATGATACACATATATATTAACTTGTCATGAAATATCAAAGATAAAATATCAAAAGACTGTCACTGAACTTCTGAATATTTCAGAGCTCTTACCAATATGCAAAATTGTTTGTCTAGAACGGTAAAAGACTGCTCCTCCTCTTCAATGGTAATTTGACTACCTATGGAATCTAAAACCATAGTGGAAGAAAGGCTTACAGGGAGAGAAAATTCCTTGAAAAATGCTGATACAGGTGGAAAAAGTGCACAGTCTTTGTGACAAAATGTCCTTTCAGCAAGATACTGATCATTAGAGATCATCCACTTTTTCTAACTATCAGTTTGTCCACCGAAATTAAAATTGCCTTTTTCTGCAAATCTTAACTTTCTTCCTCTTAAAACCATCACAACTATAATAACATCATGAAGCCAAAACTACAAACACATGACTGTAATTTCTCCTTATTAGGCAAATTCATTGATAATAACCCTTCTCATTGATAATAATGAAGGACAGTCCAGATCATTTCATATTTGAGCAAGTGAGAACAAGATTTCTCCCTGTCATAATACAGAACTGGAAATTTTTTTGCAGAAGCGTTGGCTAACAATCATGAGAGCTTAGTAAGCCATTTTTACTAAACACTTTTAAATTTCTCCTCTTTTTCTGTTTTTGAATTAGCTAATAACATACAATGATTTTTTTCAAATATATTTACCATTTAAACTATTTTGAATATTAGTTTACGAGAACAACAGTTTGTAGCTTGTCTGCAAGCATTTTATGAAATCACTTTTGATTATATACCATTTTATTTAATTATTTTCATTTTTATATCTACTGTCTGCACATTTATGCATTTCTCATCTAAGTATACATATTTTTGCTATCTTTAATCCTCTATGCATTGCTTTTGCCAGGATGATATTCAACATTTCACCCACTCTTTAATCAGACGCAGGTGTTTTGTATATATCAGCCATTTATTATGCTTCAGAACTAACCCAAACTTGTAGATTTAATAACCTTGGATTTCTCTCTTCCGATATGAAATAATCAGAGAAAGTATATTCTTGGTGAAAGATATTATGCTTGTTTAGCGATGCAAATAAATTGTTAGCAAAAGTGTGTCTGTGACCATGTACATGTGATCAGGTTGGCATCTCTTCAGGGATCTTTGGTGCATACTCTATTATGCAACATAGGAATAATTATCTAAGTACATATTGCCCTGTGGTAGGAATGTGGACAGCTTCTTTGGATCCTCTAAGGGACAGGAATATTGGGGTTATAGCTACCAGCCTGCTCTTTCTCAGCAGCTTATGTAAAAAGTCCTTGACTTTTGTTAGGGGTAACTGACTGCTGTGTTAGTTGTGTGGTTCAGGTGAACAAAAGGATAAGCAACAGCTGCAGAGAGAAGTGCTTGGACTTGCTTTATGAAGAAATACTTACGTCACCCGTACATAGGTTCTTAATTTAGTTACCTATCTAATATGTCTAGTTATAAAAAATTCAGAGATAGACTATTAGAATATTCATCCTTCTCTTTCAGACAAAGATCCTAGTTCTGAACTTCTGGAACGTGTTATGAAGTGGTACCTCATTTTGTCTCAATTAACTATGTAAGAATAAAGCTCCTGATAGGTACCAAAAGTTTGATGCTAAAAACTGAACAATATAAACGGTGCTGTCAGCAGCTTTGCAATGAAAACTGAGTAATACTGTCATCCATGCTAGAACAATACAGATGATCCCCTAATCCTTTTTATTTACCATCAAAAAGAGCTGAGATGTCACCACATATTAGCTAGGTAGTTAACACCAAGCAAAATCCTGGAGAACAGTTGTTTGTACTTTTACTGCATGTTAGCAAGATGAGATAAGCCTACTGGAAGCTTCTTTATATCAGCCTACTAATTCATCTGTGAGTGGCTTGTGTCATTTTTCTTCATTATTTCTTTCTTTAGTCTTTTGTAGATACATATTTTTTCTTTTTAGGTACATACTTTCTTCTTAGTTATAAAACTGTGTGAGAAAATACTTGTTCATTGTAATGCAGGCTGAGTCATTATGCCACTGGCGGACTAAACCAAAGTGATCACATTTGTCACAAGTTTGTGTATCCTAAAGTAAACAATCAAGAGTGAGAATGAGAGATCTGTTTTCTGCAAATAATTTGCAGTGTTTACTGAATTTATGTCTTTTCTAGTAAAACCTTTACACTAGAATATTCATGGGAAATGAATAAAAAAATTACATAATCTTGGTAAAAGTGAATTTATTTTAAACATAGAGTGTGGATTTTGCTTTGCTTAGCCACCATTAACGGACCTCCCCCCCCCCCCCCCAACACACACACACACACTCCTACACACATCCACAGCTTTTAATGTTAGTAAAGTTGGCAGAATTTAGTTTTAAATCAGTGATGGCCAATGAGAAGTAGAACTTGCTCCTGTGTCATTAAAGTAAATGGTAATTTTGCCTTTATATGCAGTAGGAGCAGGACCATGTTCATCATATTTTGCTTTCAAGTTTGGGTTTTTTTCACAGTCACAACAGTTTACAACTACAAGAAACAATATTTTCTTTAAAATGGCAATGCTTAAAACAAAAATTATTGTTGCCCTCTCTTTCAGTCTGAATTTAAGCTTTGAGCAGGTATTTCTTTCCAGTTTTCTCTTTCAGGAAGAAAGCTTGTTGGAAACACAGGGCCAATGACAGGCTCTTGAGAGTGAGCCAGTGAGTTATGATGACAAGAACCATTCTAAAGTGCTTTAATGGTGGATCATCCAAGGGAAAAAAAAGAAAGATTAGGGCCTTATGTCTCTAGTGGGTACTTCAATTCACATTTGACCTACTGGATGCTGGTAAATGTAGGTTATCATTGTTTAGAATGTTGGCCAAGCCCTCTCCAAACAATTGAGGTACTATTAGTGGGATATGATGTTATAAGCCGGAAATGATTCTATGAATACCTGCTCTTTGAGGAGGTGAAAGGTTTACTCCTTTGTGTGTTGTCTTTTTTATCTTTTCTTTTTAAGCAGCTTTAAAGCTGGATGACATAATTATTGCCCCGACGGTATTGCACTGAGAGAAGCCAGCTGCCAAATGTTGCAGAAAGATTGCAAAGCTACAGTTTGAAACTTAATCTCAAACATTTAAACACTTAAATAAATAAATAAAGTAGCCAGCTGAATGTCAGCAGCTTAAAGCCTTGGCAGAAGAATAATGAAATGATCATCTGAGGAGATGTGTGGGTAATAGTTATATAAATCTTTGTATTGTATCTCTCCCTACGTCTGCCTAAATCAGAATCCTCCTCCATTTTTTTGCTTCTACACTGCTATTTAGCATTGATTTTGGCCCCTGTGCACAAGGCCTGAAGGACCAGTGCTCCAAGAGTGGGATTCAGCAAAAAGAAAAGAGGAAAGATTTCCTTGCTCTCTTCACTGTACTGCCTAGTATGGCTTAGCTGCAAGTGGTTGTCTAAACACCTTGAAGAAGGACACAGCAGTAGCATCTCCTGGTATACTGTCCTCTAGACTTTCTGATGGCATATTGACTATGTAAATTAGGCTTCTTCAAAGATGATACCTCTTTTTAAACATCAGTACCACCTAATATAGCTGACATTAATATTTTACATTTAGATTACAACATAGACAGCCTGATAAATTAATCTCCAAGCTATACACAAAAATGAGTTCACCCATGACTGCAGTGCAGCTATGGTGTCTGCAGTCACTCGGTCTCAGAAGTACCCACTGCAACTAACTAAACTGCCAAAGACCTTTGATAGCCTTTTGGTAGTAGTTCATGGTGACAGCCCATCATATTTGGACAAGGAACAGTCAATACCCACAGCCCAGTCACAGCAGAGTTAAATACAATGGGTAGGCTAGACATATAAATTATATAAAAAAAATTTATAATAATATTTTATTTTAAAAAGCCTAAAAAATATATTATAATAATAAAAAAACAGAAAAATTCTAAAGTCCACTAAAGTTATTTGTGTCACATTGAGACCTGATCTGTTCAGTAGCTGCAACACAGCTTTCCACAAACAATTAAAGGAAACTCCAGGAAGCCTGTGCACTGATCCCTTAAGCAAAGCAGTTTCTAGGACAAAAACTTTCCTATGACTTTCCATCCCTTGAAATGATGCCACCACTGAATGCATGCCAAGTTGTTAGTGAAACTGGTGTGTAGCAGACTTAGTGTACATTGGAAACATGTGAATTATGTCAGCCAAGCTGGTTCTGGTTGGGCTTTTGTCCAAAAAGGATATCTGTTTTGATTCCCTATATCAGAATACAATAGAGTGGAAACCAGTTTACAGGAAGATGGAGTAAGTGAGTGTCTGGATCTAAAATTCACAGTTGTCCAGCTACTTCTCTTCTGCACTGAACAGAAATCCTAAGAGTATGGAATAAGTTTGGATTCAGAATCATCCATTGAGGTTGGGAGCATCTTACCTTGCCATTTCTTTAGTGGATGGCAATACAGAATGTCACTGGGACACAGTGGTGGTCTGGGTGGTGCTTTCCACATGTTTTCCAATTCTGTTTAAAAACTTAAAATCTAAACACTTCGGTAAACTTTGTTCCCCCCTCTCATCCAAATCAAGAGATTTTAGCTGACATTACTGTGTTCATCTAAAAACTGGGGATTTTGAATATTTGACTCTAAAGATTCCTATAAAAAGTGGCTAAAATATATTCTGTAGAAAACAGAAACTTTTTTCAAAACAGTTAACAAAATCGATCATGACTTCAATTCTATATACTGAGATAGTTCTGGCAGATAATTTCAGCAGAAGGACTTTAGCCCATTAATGAAGCTGGATGTGTTCTTGTGGATTGTGCAAGCTGGACTGGATTTTCCAGAAGGCTGTCAAGACAGCAAGTCATCTTCAAGTATAGAGTCATGAAACTGTTTTAAGAAGAGAATAGTTACATATTAAAGTTGCATGTGTCATGAATTTAAAGAATATACACTGTCAGGAAGCAAAAGTGTTGTGGTTTTTTTTTTATTTATTTATTCTGGGACAAAAATACTTCCAGCATGCCCTCATCACCATCTTCTTCACCTATAAGATGAAGGTGACCTTCAAGATATAAATTCTTCATACAGAAACTCTAAACTCATCACTGACAGCTGAGAGACTCTGAGCTTTAAGTGACTGCATTTAGAGATGTGCTCAATCTCCCTACATGCTGCTGTTCAGTAGATTAGTGAATCACTGTATTTTTCCATACAGCTCAGTCTTTCTGCTAGTACTGTTTACTCTGCCAGGCCCCAGCTATGGCAGCACTTATTTAAATGCCACTCCTAAGCTACTAGTACACACAGCAAGCTTTCCCCTTTAAAAGTCTTAAAATGCCACAACAATTCCATCTTTATCTAGGCTGGCCCAAATCAGGTGACCATGTGACTGGCAATGCTCTTCAGGGACCAGAGGAGTGCTGATCCATCTCTTAGATCTCAGAGGTGGATCTTAGAATCAAAGACTTAAAGAATGTTTATAAGAAAATGAGAATATTCTTGGCAGCTAAGTCTATGGAAACGCAATCCCACTATTCCAGACAGCCATGGTGTGGGGATTCAGTCCAAGCCACTATATCTGAGGTGTGCATTAAAGGCATGTACTATGTACCCTGTACAGTAGCTATGAAATGCAGCTCCTGCTTTGAGCTTACTCAGACAAAAACACCCTGGAGGCCATTATTAATGTGTAGCACTTGTTAACTCCTACATCCAACACAGTCTTTCTGGACTGGAGTATGGTGCTGTTAGCCTTCTCCCCTTCGTGTCTTTTACTGAAACCCCCTGTTGCAGCATTCATACGAAATTGGTTAATGAGTGGCTGTCACTCTAAAAAAAGTTTACTGTATGTAGTATTCAAGCTAAATAACAGCTATACCGCTGTAGATACGCTCCATTCTGAAAGAAGAAGATCTGTTAAATAATGTACTTCGAAGTGAAAACTAGTCTAGAAAGCATATTTTCTATATTGCTCCTTTTGTGTAGTCTTTTTTTTTTTCCATGAATAAATGAGCAAAATATATATATTTTATGTGTGTGTATAAACACATTTATTTTTATATATATCTGTCTATCAAAGTTCTCATATGCATTCCTTGCTGTGTGCTGGATGCTATAAAATCCCAGTTCTCCTTGGAGGGAGAGCTGACTGCAGGGCGAGTGTGCAGAGACTGGCAGTGTTTTATGAAACCTGGCAAATGTAGGTTTAATAATGATAGACGTGTCAACATCCAAATGTCAACATCCAAAGTTTTCTGGCCAGACATTTAATCTTTCATGACTTGGAGATACTTATTACTCTTTAAAAAGATCCTACACTGACTATTAACAGATGCATTGTTTTAGACATATTTATTTACCTAGTGCTATAGAAGTGAATGACACTGTAAATAAATCAACAGTGCAAATAAGCTATATTAAATATTAAAAACGAGGGAGGAGAGACAGATAAAATCTCTCTTACAGGAAAAGATCTTCCAATGAAAAATACTTCTTACAGTTTCTTATATTCACATCATAGCTGCATTCCCTTTTCCACAATAGTCTGTAGCGGGACTGAGCCGGTGACATCATTGTCTTATTATGGGCACTGATTCTGAGCTGAAGTTTGTCATCCTGTCAACAGTAAGTGTGACCATCTGCAGGGCAAGGACATGTCAGGACACCTGGGACACATTTGTATATACAGCCTTTTCCTGCTGTCTGTCTGCCTGCCGCTTAAACTGAATCCCACCCACATTCCACTTAAAAGTCCACAGTGGGAGAAGGACAAGAGAAAGGAGGGGAAGGACATGGGGGTGGGGAGAAGAGAGAAAATTGTTGATAAGAGAGTACAATGGCTGGAATGTATAAACTGGGGGGCTGGGGGTGTGTGTATTAATGTTTGTCCTCTGAAAAGGCGGCTTCTTAGGGGAGCAGGAGAAAATAGCAGTCAAAGACAGACAGAAGAAATTGCTTAAGAGGAGTTAAAACATGATGTATGGAGCAGTCCTGATTTTACTTATGACTCTTAATTATTTTACATTTTAATAATTAAAATATTGTTATTTTATCTCTTGTTTATATTGTTATCTCTTTGCATATACATACACATATGTATCTACAAGTACATAGACCAGAAAACAGTTAAAATTATGTTTCCAGCATAAGTCATGTATTTTCTTTCTCTCTATATTTAACTAAATAAATTCAGTTCAACTGCTCAGGGAAAGTAGGCATATTAACTGTCTTTCCTTGTTTTGGAACAATTTGTTCATATGCACTGTACATTTCATTCCTTGTACATATGTAAAAGTTGTAACGTAGTATTTGACTTTCAGTTTTGATGAACTGTCAGAAGCTTAGATTGATCTCTCTTTAAAAGTATTGCCAGTGGCACCATCCTTTCAAAACCATGCAGTGCAGTATCAGTTTCAGGATTCACAATACCAATTCAGCATTACTCATACCAATTCAGCATTGCAAATTCCTTTGGTCTCAGGGTCTTCCTTTAAGTCCTCCGATCTAAACTGACCCTTTAACATGTGAATTCTAGTACCTCTAAGGCAGGAAAAAAATGTGTTGTGTGCTAGAGAATGGGATATCACGAACTGGTTTATATCAATCTGGTAGTAAAGAGGGCAGAAAAAGAAACAGAGACCTTGCATGTGAGTGTGACACAATTTGGAATAAATAATATAGGGATGTTTAGGAATTGAGAACATTAGAGCAAAATTTGCAGTAATTCTTTTTATTTATGAATAAGCCACTCATGTAAAATCTACACCCTGTGGAGTAACTGTAGGTGCCTAATTGACTGCCTGTAAGCAAACCATTACAACTCTATTACTCCATCAGCTGCAGGGAGGACACAGTGGGAAAAAACAACTTGTAAGTAAAGTTTTCACACCCCTACCTCGTGGTGAACTCCTCAGCTGCTTTTCACATTCTAAATCCAGAATGTGTCTCTTCTCACAAGCTCCCTATCTGTGTAGTGCTGGCATACACAGCATGCTTTGCTATGGCAATTGTGCCAGATAATTAGAAACAAATTTAGCCCTGGTATAAGCATGCACACAGTTCGCAACAAAACCACTGCCTTTATTAAGAAAAAGTCACAGTAAGAAAGAAGATCTGTGACACTTATATAAGTGTGAATGTGTCATCATACAGCAGCAACAGATCTCCAGCTCTTCTCATCTTCTCTTTGGCACGCTCTAGAAGTAGCCTAAGAGTGATGACTGGAACAGAAAGTAGAAAAAATTGGAAAGCAATGGGGTGGGAATGATTACATATATTATTTTAAAGGTGTATTTTTATTGACAATGGAAATTTTGTGGGTAGAAAATAATGTCTATTATTTTTTGAAGAAATATAAGAAAAACAGCATAGATAAAATCCTTTTAGAAGAGTCACTGATTTCATTAACATCAAACTTTATACTGCTTCCTTCAGCTTTCCTCAGCCTAGTTACTAGCTTAGTTTCAGGCTACAGAAATGGATGATACACAGCAGAAAACCGGAAATTAGTTCACTCCCATCTTCTAATCTGCTGGATATCTAAAAAGATCTTTAAACTTAAGTCAATATAAAGACCACTGATAATCTAACAGAAAGATCAGTGCGCTGAGGGGAATGTCACCCCGTGATCCCAGCAGTACTCCAGAGAACCAGAGGATCACAGTGGAGATACTCAGTAAATGCAGTGAGAGCAGACTTTTCTGAAAACTTTTGGAAACTTCCTTCTTTTGTTTGGATAAGATATCAAGAGAAAGGCCAGTTGGAATTCAGAAATGCAAAACTAAAAGTGAATATGTATTTATACATATGCATATAAGTCTCTATATATAATTTCTTAACAGTTAAGCACTGTCTTAAAAACTCCTCAAAAATATACAATTGGCCTCACTTCGACTTTAAGGAAGTTTAAATAAGTTCTTGTTTTATCAGAAGGAGTCCATCTACCCTACCCATCTCTGTGGATTAACTGATTATTACCCATAATCCACTGATTTCACCAGACACCAATAGACATGCAAAGAAGTACATTTTAAAAAGGGTCAGGGTTGATCCTTGTGCTTATGGCATGCCATGTCTTATTAAAAACAGTTAACAAGGAGGACAGAACTGCTAGTCAGCAGCATTTCATAATCTTCATGCTTCTGCATACTTAGTATTCAGCTCCCTTATGATGGAGGCAGAAAATCACAAGTGATTACTACTTGTGGGAACTCATTAAACTGGGATAACTCAATTGCTTGCAATCACATATGCTCACCCTTATTTGTCTCAGCATCTGCTGTATTCTGTGTGCTGGACACCATCCCTACGAGCTAAGGGATCATCTGAGAAGACTGAAGTCTTTGAGATCTGAACATGAGAGTTCAACATGGCGAACAATTCAAGATAACTCTAATTGCACTTAATGACGTTGCATGTCTTAGTCTTAGTCTTCTAAAGCAGACAAAGGAAAATCAGGAGGGGAAAAAAATGAAATAAAAAAATGGATTGAGACTTTACGTGTTGAATGAAGATGTTCAGGTTTATCCAGAAGTAATTACACTGAGAAAACCTGGCAGTGGAGAGAATTAGTCATTTCTTTCCCGGGAAAGAGGTTTACAGATAAGTCTGCCTCTTTTTTATTACCCAGGTATCCATCTTGTTAACCTTTAAGAATTTACCTTTTGTGCTTATAGCCTTTTTAAAAGTTAAAAAGATATTCGTAAGAGTCTCTGGCATGTGTAAGACCATTCTTAAGCCATGGGGAAAGCCAGAAATGCTTCTAAATTTTTTCCATACACTATTTTCTTTCCTATAGGTTTCCTTCTTGTCAATACATTTTCATGATATATCTCAGAACAATATAATTCTACAGTTTACCTGTTTAGACAGTGACAACCACTAAAAAAATTATGTACAGCCCCTGAAAGAAAATCAAACAAAAAAACCCAAAGCACAAATCATAAAAAAACAAAACCAAACAAACAAAACCACTCACAAAAAACACAAAACAAAACAAAAAAACAAGAGACCAACCACCAAGAAGATTTACAGAAACATCTCAAAATTAGAGAGGCATAACTGTTAGAGCTCAAGATCTAGAAAAAGTATGGAGCTTTGCCCCTGCTTTTTCTGAATATCTTATTATTTTGGGCAAAATCTAGGCTTATTTAAAATTTTTATCAGGTTCTCAGATCAGACTTTTTATTGCTTCTCTGTTACACCTGAATGCTAGTTAGATGCTCAAAAAGTAAAATTACCAAAACTTTTACACAGAGGCAATGTCCAAAACAATCCAAGTGGGATCCAAACCAGAACTTAGGCACCTAACATACAATTCTAGTGTAATTTAAACATATCCAAAAAGATGGTCTAAAAAACCTCCGTGTACTCACTTAACATGTTTGAGAGTCCGCAGGCATCTAAGTTTTCTAACTTAGTATGTCGCTGCACTCATCTAAATGTGTCACCTCTCAGCTGAATGAAATATCTAAATGCACATCCTCCCCACTCAGTCCATCTGGGATGCAAAACAGTGTATCCTTGCGCTAAGTCCGCCCAGCGGCTGGGTTCGGTAGGTGTGCTCTGAGCACACTTCATGCATAATGACAGCACCAACTTCAGCACATTGCATAGCTCCCACAGCCACTTTCATTCAAAAATAGGTCAGGAGAAGGCGGCAAGTACTTTCATAGCAAGACTGTTATGCAAAATGTGTTTAGTAATATCACCTCCTCCTCCTCCCCCTTATCGCTAGCTAGCTTCTGAAAGAGAAGCAGGAGACAGTTGTCTTTGCTGACACTTCATATGACTTTCATAGAGAAGTGCAGGCGAAGCGTTTTGGTTGCAAATCTGAGTTCCACAGAACCTAATTTGGACTGTGGATAAGTGCCTACATTCAACAGAAAGGCAAAATTTTAGATGCTTCCTTCTCTTTGACATTTTCAAATGCGTAGCTTAGATATACACCATCCAAACATATTGGCTGATATGAATCATGTTTGAGGGCTGTACTGGAAAGTTTAGATGTCCCACGCTGCACCATGAATTTCACTCCTTGGACTCGCATCTAATTTTGAGGCACTGAGTCAGTGAGAAGTCCTTCAGTACTTATGTTTTCGGATTTGGACCCTTAACTAGATTTTTGGAAGTTCAAGCTAAAGCCTATTGAACCTTGCCCCATGGATCTGAGAGTGTCCAGTGCCTTTCTCTTCTGAATATCTAAGTGAAGGGTGTTAGGTCCTAGTGTTGTCAAATGGACACCAAATAACTTGAAAACTGAAGAAACTGATTTCCCACGGTTATTCCAAAGAACTTCTGGTCAGTGCCCAGAAATTAAAGGACATTGGTAGCCCCAGAAAGAGTTGTGTTCAGCAGATGAAATGTAAAAATAGAGGATCAGACCTCTTCTACTCTGAACTCTGTGAGCCCTGCCTGCCTCTACCACCTTCCACAGGAACTGAAAAGTTAAAGCAGTGCAGATACTCAGTTTTGTTCATTTTAGTCACAAAAGTGACAATGAACTTGACATCTCTGAGGCAGATTTCTGTTTCACAAAGCTACCTGTAAATGAAGAAAGGGATGCAGTGACAAGACAAACCCACAATAGTAATTTTATTTATACAGACAGCCCAGAAAAAAAGCAGTTACATGTAACAGGAAGAATTAAAATCCTTAGTTAACATCATTTTCCTGATATTCAAGTCAGTGTCTGCTTTCTCTCACCTCACAACCCTACAGGCTTGCAGTCATGTTGCAACTGCTATTACAGTCTAACAGGGACACTGACAGCCACACAGAGGTCCAAATCTGTGCTCTTTGGAATACTGGTTTTGAAATGCAGGCAGTTGTAGCATTGAGAAGGTTTTGGAAAGGTGTGAATGAATTTAATTTCACCCAGCAAATATAGATTCTTCCATCTTTATCTCTCAGATTTTCCCTGTGAATTATCTGTCAGATAATTACCACAGGCAGAATTACCGGGCTATGAAGGCACAGGTTCTAGTCCACTCCACTCATTCTACACAGCTCCCTTTCAAATACTACGTGCCATTTTCCCATTTTAAGTCCTCTTCAGAAATGAGCTATTCAAGTTTTCTGAATCAAAACCCTTAATAAATATTGATTCATGGCATCCATAGGTCAGTTTTGTTAGCTTTGTGTTAAGGGTGTTGCATAAGAGAGGTGGGATAAACAGCCTTATGGTCACTGAGTTAGAAATTAAACCCAACATGAACTTCCCTGCTATGGCCATCGGACTACACTTTCTCTCTCCCAAAGCTGGCCTGCTTTCTTCAAGATCTTTTCCCATAATGCTCAAGGGGACAGGCTTAACTGCTTTATTTTTAATGAAAAGCCTATGTGGTCAGTGGGTATTAACTTGTATTCAAATGTTTGTCAAGGTCCCTGCTAAAGGCTCATTGACATTGTCAAAGATACAACAAACATGCTGATCTGTATTTTCTTTTTTTGTTGTTGTTTTACATTTCTACATCTGTTCCTGCCCCTCAAAATATCAAGCAGCGCTCCCTGGAGATTTTTTTTTAGGTATGACAGTGTGGGTGCATACATATCATGTAAGTGCTGATAAACGAGGGAGGCCAGGTATATTTTAATAACTTTTGATGTGGAAGGTATTTGTGCACCACTCTTACACATAGTCAGTCACTGTGTATCTTGGCAAAGCAAGATCCCTTTCTGAGGAAGGAGAAGAATTTCCATTCTTAATAAGTCATTCCAAGTTTCCTGTGATGTTATAAATAATTGGGCAAGCAGCCGGCTTTATTCTCCCTAATTTGATATGGCAGACTTGGAGAGCAGAAAAGTTCAGTCTCAACATAAGCTCTAGAGTTGGACTTTGACCAAGATCTCCCCCTTCCCACTCCTAATGAGATAAAGTTTATCATAAAACATGCTTACCAAGGCAGCTGAGACAGGACCCAGGCTTCACATCTATTTCCTAGGAGCCCCCTGCTCATAGTCTGTCCTGCATGCTGCGTGCATGAGGTCAGAGCGTGCTGGGTTTGCTTTGGGGAGCTGGCAGCTAGGCTGACAGTCTTAGCTAATGCACTTGTCATTTGGGAAAATAAAAAGGAGCTTGCAAAACACAGCTTAAATTAGTTTGTGAGTAATTAGAAAAGGAAATATAAAGTCACACTGTTTTATATGCATGTCGGGAAGGCAGTGAATTGATGCATTGAGTACCTGGGTTACTGGCAAAGGTCAAGCACCCTCATGACAGGCTGAGATCTTTTCAAAACTTTGGGGAGATACAGTGATCTTCACAGAACTTTTAAGAGCTGCATAGTGCAAAGACACGAGGAAGTTGCAGAGCATATTTTTATGCAGGAGAGAAGGTCAATTGAAAGGACACATTCCTTCATAATTGTAAGAGCGACAAGAGGAACTTGTGATTATATTAGGAACCTGAAAAAAGATTTTTTTTTTAAGTCTGCCTCAGCAAAGGATGCTTTGCAACATTTTAGGAAAGTCATTCAAGCTGTTTCTAATTGTCATTCAATTGTAAAAGAAGTTAAATAAATAACTCTCTACCTACGTCTTGGAAACTCAGGAAAATTAATTAGATAATGTTATTGAGATCACTTATAGGTGCTCTATAATACTACTGCAGGCCAAATCAGTGCATTAATGTTCATTACTTTCAAATACAAGGGAAAGGGACTTTTTGTTGTTCAAATGCCTCAGGTTATATTTTCAGATCAGCTTCATTTCCAGAATGCAACCCAGATGTATGGTTATGGATTTTAAAATAAAATTATTGCTTAAAGGTAAAACATGATAATAAGAAAATTAACTTGTTCTGATGAGTCATAACATAAAGTAATTTCCCTGTAAAAACAAAACTAAAACCTCTCTTTGCTCCCTTAACCCAGTTAATATTCTTTCAGAAGGTGTAACATATCCAACTTGGATCTATTATGCTTCCTAAAACACTCTGCATTCAAAAAAAAATATTATATGGGAATTAAGGATATTTTCCTAATGAGGTCTACTCCAAATTTTAAATCCTGTGTTAAGAAAATTAAGAAACTGTTAGCTGAGTTATGCTTTCTTATAATTTGTATGAGTTCTTGAGAAAGACTACCCAAGCACCTCTTCTGGTCCCCTCTCTCTCTTTCTATCTGTTTTTCTATTAATCAGAATCAAAAGAGCTCTCTCAAAGATTGGAAAGGGCTTCCTGGGTAGTGAGGCAATGTTCCCAGGTAGAATGGAGGTTGGAAAAATGCAGAGAGACCTAACGGTGTGTCTGGGTGCTGCGGCAACCCTGTTGCCTAGAGCACGACCGTTTCTGGTTCTGCAGCAGCAGGTCTGAGCAACACCAGCTGGCTGCTTTCTGGAAACTGTAGACCTGAATCTGATTACCACAGAGGTTGCTTCACACCACTCAGGTGGTGGAAAGGAGTCTTAAAGTGAGTATAAATCATATTTATACCTACTACAAGGCCTCTTTATATGACTAAGTCAGTGGAAAGTTGCTTTGGTGTAAATGCACTTTAGGCCCTCATACTTTTAATTTGGCATAAAAAAGGAAAGAAAAAAGAGAAACCCCTTTCAGTATCCCAAGTTAAGGTTGGATAATAGCCATACTGTAACATAAGCTAGGATTTCAAAGGTGTCTCAGGAAACAGGTCTCCAGCTTCCATTCACTTTTCAAGGAGGCCAAGTGACTCACTTCCTTAGACCTGGGTGAAATCCTATCCAGAACGATTACTCTGTCTGCGTACCACTGGATTGTTTTCTAATGACTGGCTGCAGTCTGACAGTTCCACTATCACAAAGCATCTACTTTGGGTCAAGCAACAAAGCAACAGGAAAAAAAAAAAAAAAAAATGTTTTCAGCATCGGAAGTCTTACCTCGCAGTACACATGCTCAAGCTGTAGCCGGCCAGGGTATTAGTTTTGCCTATGGCATCACTGCAGTGCCACCTCAGAGAAGCTAATCGGGATGAGGTTTGGCCAGTGCTTGAATGCTTACATGGCAGGTTCCCAAGAAAAACACCAGGTGTTAGTCATTCTGTAGCTCTCACTACTCCCTTTGAGTCAACAGTGAACCATTGCCCCAAAATGTCAAAAACAGCCAGCAGCAGAATTAGCCTGTGACCAGCTGGTGGCTGCAGGGTCAAGGGGTTTTGATCCACACTTATCAATGTGGTTTGTTTTCCTGAAATGCCAAGGGTGCTCTCAAAACTTAGGTCCCATTCTGTTAGAAGTACACAGATATATGTGAAGAGACTAGACTGCCTCTGCTTCCACTCTGAGTAAACGGGCTGAGGAGTTAGAAGAAGACAGCTCAGAAAGAAAATTATAGCAAAGAAATGTGGAGTTGGAAAAGTTTCTGTGGTGGTTAAGAATCTAGTGTAAGCCAGCTAGTCTAACCTAAGGGAGCTAACTCCCCGCTACAGTCAGTGGAGATGATGGTCACTCTCTTCCCAGACATTATAGAAACAGTAAGGATTATTCATCCCCTGGAGTTCTTTTTCTGTCCATTGACAAAAGAAGTGTCTTAAAGGACAAATTTATGTTTAACAGCTCCAATATCCTTGGCCTTTGAGCTTTATTTAACTGCAATATCATCAATTCTGTAAGTACTCTAATATTATATATCATATATATGAGATATAGATCATACTATTTACTCTAACCACAGAGTAAACCAAATTGTTTACCAGCTGATACTATGGTGTATACCTTTAAATATCTTATTGATTCATGATACAGCAAATAGTGAGATTCATATATAGATACAGACAGACACACACACACATGCATATGCATACGTATTATACATTCAATCAATATCTGAAACTGTCGCTTATGTAAAACAACCAAACGTCCTTTCTGGAAAGCAGAAAGCCAAAAGTACAAGGTGATTAATGATGATGGATTTTATTGATCATATTAGCAAACAAATCCTCAAACAACTATTCTTTGTTCTATGGAGGTAGAATTCCCAGCACACTGAGCATCTAAGTATTTGCTAATTTATGATGTGTTAAGCAAGGTCACTGAATGCATTGGATTTCTTCCCCTCAAAAAGTAATATTAGAAAATATCTCAAGACTTAGCCCCTGCAGGAGTTTTGCAATAATAAATGTCAAACTCTTGGCATGGCCGTACTGATTTGGAACATCTAAACTGCAATTCACCCACTTTATTTTTAATCATTAATATGAAACCAGCCCATGACAGTACTAAACTGCAGCCGTTTTCCACACTGACTGTACAATGTCAACTATTTACATCTTTATTTAGCAATCGTGGTGTTGATTTGGATTTCATACAGCAAACTTGGCAAACTACAAACCTTTAATACGTAAGAGATCCAACACAGATACCCAGGGAAGATGGGTAACTTTTGGACTCTTAAGATGCAAATATACAAATGTAGCCACATATGCATTAAGCATCTGATCTAAGCTACCTGCTCTGGTTCTTTCTATACTGAAAAAGAGAGACATGCTCCTCAAGAAGGTGATACATTTCTCTTAGGTTAGTCAAGATGTTAAAAAAGAAGAGTCAGTCTGGAGGTGTCTACCTTTATTCAGTGACTATAAATAGAGTCTTTGTAAACAGCTTATACCTTTAGATGGCTAAATTTAGGAAAGATTAATCCTACTTCTAATGACTACTAATAATCAGTAAATAACAGTCAAATCAAGACTGATGATTTTGTACCTTAAAACAGAACAGGAGACAAAAGTCTACAGTAGAAGCTGACCTTTCATATATAAAATCACAGAATCATAGAATAGTTTGGGTTGGAAGGCACCTTAAAAGGCCATCTAGTCCAAACACCCCCGCCATGAGCAGGGACATCTTCAACTGGCTCAGGTTGCTCAGAGCCCCGTCCAGGCTGACAGATGTTGTCGGGGATAAGGCATCTGCCATCTCTCTGGGCAACCTATATATATATATATGTGTGTGTGTGTGTGTGTGTATGTATATATATATTTATATTTCTTCCACTACCATGGAATATATATTTAAAATTATATAAAAGATTAAGGACTTTGCACAAGGGGCATCCCTTCTACTCACTTATGCTTAAGTTATAATAGGATAGTTTCCACTCTTTTTTTTTTTTTTTTTCTGTGTGAATGTCACTGCCTTTTACATTTTAAAAGCCCCACACTTATTTGGGGGCAAGCAGTTGTTTTCTGGAGGTTCTTAATCTAAAGGATTTTATTATTTCTAAATGTGTTGGTTTTAACAATTCCAGAAAATGTGCTGAGCATAACATTAAAATACATAATCTTAACTTAAATGACAAACTGATGTTTCAAGACAGCATGAGCGATTGTAATTTTAAGACCTGTGTTGGCAATATATTCCTATACCAAATGCCCCAATACAAAAGTCCATTACTTTGAGATTAACTGATCATCTCATTCTTTATATTGTTGAAATGTAAATTACTGGCCGCCCCAAGCATGAACCTTGATTCTATTTCTGTGGCCATAAACTACCACAGCATTGACAATGCACTACAAAGGCAATCTGACCAGTAATTCCTACCCTCCGCTGACTTGCCAGTAATATGTGGTACCAAATTTGGCAACTAGAAAAAGGACTCCATCTGAAAGAGGGACTAGAATGTGCCTCAGTGGTTTTTAATCTGCCAGATGAGTTGTCTGAACTCCTGAACTTTCCTGAATTGTATCAGGAGATACAAATGAAACCCATAAATGAAACTCATGGGTGAGTTGGACCACTGCTCTGGCAGAGTTCTAATTTGTGGGACTCTGTGCTGTTCTTTTAATATTTGTTTTTTAAAGATCTTATACCATGAAAAAACAACGAAACACCAAACAAATAAACAAACAAAAAAACCCTGTCTTAAGGAGCATACCTAATTACAATGCCTGGAGAAGGAACCATACCCTTAATTTTTCAAAGTTAGAAGCTTTGGCTCATGATTTGATATCAAGTTGCATCTCTGTTAAGAACACAAACCAGAAGACACTTTTAAAAGTCCCCAGACATAATGTAGACAGCACAGCACTCCTAACCAGCAGCCAGGCACGTGGCTCCAGCCGGCAGGTCTAATGAACAAGATTAGTACCTGTTTTATGAATTTAAATTTGAAGTAAAAAAATAGTGTTTCATTTTCTCAGCAACCTCAATCTAATTATTACCAGCAGGTTCAGTTGGCAAATTTCAGTATTTTTCCTCCTTTCATTTGTAACTGAAAGACTTCAGCCTCTTATTTATTTTCCTTCTCCTCTAATGCCGTTGTAGTTCCATGCCAGCTAATTCTATTTTCTTTTTTCCCCTTTTTTATAAGGTTTCATTTTCCAGTAAAATAAATATATAATGTCTGTATTGCTGTAAAAGCTCACACTTTCGCATTTGTTTCTCCCCATTGTTAGCAATCCAAAGTAGCCACACGCTCACAGCATGTCCTGTCTGGCAGGAACACCCGTTGCTTAATTTCCTACCACCACCCTCACAATCCTGGCAGGCTCTGGCCAGTCAGATGCATTTGTTTTCCCTAATTGCTTAATGGCGTTTTCAGAAAGCCTTTTCATTGAGAAATGAGTGATCACGGGAGACTTCCCCAGACATAAGAAAGACTGATATTCAGCAAGCTGAAGGAGGTCAAAGAGTGATGTTGCAAGGCTGTAACAAACTTGAAGGCATTTTATGATTATTAACTGTTGTTTAAACATCCTATTAATACAATATTTTTCTCCATGAATTCTCAAAGATACTGTTGCTCTCCAAAGTGAGATCTGGAAGCTCGAAAGACATTCAACTGTCAGTAGCTTCAGGGATCACTGACTTAATGAGGGAATAAAGACCAGAAGAGTAAGTCTGCACACTCGTTATTTGAAAGTTATGATTGCTACGAGACGGAAAATAGAACACTTTTTGGAATCCAATAATTCCAATAATGCAATAAAGCATTACCTACTAAAAACCTACTGAAGAAAAATGTCTCCAGGGAAATCCGAAGTATTTCAAAAAATCGTTTAGGTTGGAAATGTCCTTTAAGACCAGTGAGTCCAACAGTTAACCCAGGACTGCCATGTTCCAATGCTTGACGATGCTACCAGTGAAGAAATTTTTCCTCATACCCAATCTAAACCTCCCCCAGTGCCACTTGAGGCCGTTTCCTCTTGTTCTGTGGTTTGCAACCTGGGGGAATAGACACGGCCACCAGTTCCCTCAGCCACTCTTCATTAGACTTGTTCTTTAGGTCTTTCCCCAGCCCCTGCCCGGCTCTGGACACACTCCAGCCCCTCAGTGTCCCTCTGGCCGTGAGGGGCCCAGAGCTGAGCCCAGGGCTCGAGGGGCGGCCTCACCCGTGCCGAGCGCAGGGGGACAATTTCCTCCCATCTCATATCCTCACTCTCCACTTTCAATAGGAATATTTTTTGGAAAGGGATTAAATTATTATTACCACAGAGACACCCATAAGTCCTTTATCTAGGAATACTCTTTATATTGTCTGCATACCATTCAACGACTGAATACCTTAAAGTGGGATGGTCTGAGTGTTGTTGATTCGGGAAAAGACACCAGATGCCTCTGTTTACTTCACCTTCAGTTTTAACAGCTCATACAACTAGGTTGGTGGTTGGTAAACATTTAGTGCTGTAGAGTCAGTTTTGTTTTGGTACACAGATTCTTTCATTTTGATGCAAGGCTTAATTTGTCTGTCACATAGTTGTTTTGTAAGGGAAGATTTGCACAGCATGGAGATTTTTTTTCTGAACGTGGACACTAAAGAAGAGAGGATCAAACCCATCCATTCCAGTGGTGGGATTATTAGCTGATTTTATCCTGTCTTGAATAAAGTTATCCCCCTCCTGGATAAATGCACTGCTCCAGGGATGCCAAAAGGAAATTAATTGATATTCCAGAGTCACCATCTTGTTCTTCATATTGCTTTCTATTTGCCAGTGGATACCTAATCTGTGCATAAACTTTCTCCCTTTTTTCCTGGCAACCCTTTGTGCTCTGATGAGCAGGGCAGAATGAGAGCTGAACAGTTTCTTTTGCATCCCACACATTTTTGCCCCACACCTTAACCTTCTCCAATTCATGCTAACCATATATTTCTAGGCAAGAAAAGAGGTAAGGGAACAGCAAATCACTGCTACTGTCTCTGCACAGCAATATCCTACAAGCAGCATCTAACCTTCAGTCTTCATTCTCTCTCATGATTCATGAGTGCTCCTGTTACGCTTTCCTAGTTACAATTCTGTCAGTCATACATGAAACATGCAATGTACCCTCTGTCTATAACAGAAAGAATCAGGCTAGTCAAAAATGTAAAGCATCTTAACTGGTTTGATAAGAATAGGCTTAGCATGAAATGACATAACTACAGTCAGAATATCTAGCTACAGAAACAAACCTTGCTTACAAAATCCGTAGGTGAGAATTTAAATGTCTTCTTAAAAAGTGAATAATAAAACTAAGGAAAAGAACAGCAACAAAATACACACTTAAATGTTCCATTATTCATGCCCCAATCCAGTTTATGACATTGCCTTGAGGAAACAAAACATTATTTCATACAGTTTCTTCATTTCACTCGAAGCCTTCAGAATATTTTAGCTTTTACTTGTGTTTTGAGTCCTTTGTGATTTCAAAAGGCATAGACAGAAGAAACTAGAATTTAGTTTTGTTTTTAGCATCAAAGAAACATAATGTCAGCAAAGGAAAAAGGTGCAAATGGCACTACATCTATGTGGCAAAACTCCAAGCACAGACATTCTCCAAGCAATGGTACAGTCACCGAAACACTTCATTGTGAGGTCAGTGATAAATGTCCTGTGGTTTTTGAAGTGTTTCCCTGAAATTATTTTACATTGTATACTTTTGTGTTGATAATCTTGCTTCAAAAACTTTTCCCAACCTACCTGAAAATAAATAAATAAATAAATACTAATAAATCAAAATCATAAAAAATGTTAGTGCTGGTTTGGCAGAGTGACTGTCCCATGTGTAACCATGCAAATCAGTTTTTACATATTAACATTATTACAGTAATGGTTGCAGCAGTTTCAGCTGCTGTTGCACTTCACCCTTTAGAGATACCCAGAGGGAGGTTAGTTTGGCTGTGAAAAGTTCAAAATGGAAAAGGGAAGACATATATAAAAGGAGAGGAAGAATGAGTCTTTCGATCAGCTTCAGGAATTTGCATTATTTCTTTTTTCCCTCAGAAAAAATATTTTTTCTCTTTATAATATACTCTTTAAATAGCATATTTATTTAATAGCCGTAGGGCAGACAGCTGCTATTAAAATATGCATGTTGTTTATAAATGCTTTCTCATTTCATCAAAGCATTTGTCTAAACTTCATTCAAAGTGAATTGAATTAAAACTCATACTCAGTCTTTGTACATAGGTACAGGCAGAGACTGACCTAGAAGTATGGTAAGATTAAACATATGAAAATCTGCTTCTACTGCAGCTTTTTCATTTATGTCTAAAATCTTATTTGCTTCACTTTGGTATTTTCTATTACATGACTGTATTATGGCAGCATTTTCCTCTCTGGACTAACCTACACCATTTGATCTCCAGACTTGAGCCTCAAGCAGTTTAAACTATTCTCTCCCACCTCCTCATTTTATGTCACCTAATGTAAACTTTGGGACAGTTACTCAAACTGGCTACAAAAGATTTGTACGGTAACAAATTGACATCTGAAAGTCTTATATTTTGGTTTTTATTGCTGAACCTGAAATTACTTCGAATTTTGCTATTCACAAATACTCACACAGAGTCATCTGGCACAGAGTCATGGCTAGAGCTTAAATAATGAGATAGTAAGTGTGGCCAAGCACCAGTGAGTCTATTTTTATAGACAGTCGTGCTTTTTAAACACAGGGATGCCTAATCTGAATTACAGCTCTTCCACTACAATACCTATGCTACTAGTAAAATTGTGTGCAGTGGCAGCGTTGTTTTATGGTGTGCCTGTTCTCCCTGTCCATCAAATGTGACACAAGCAGAATAATGTGAGTTTATTTATTCTAACTGCGGTACTGAGGAATGTGAAGGATTTATCTGGGTATGATGGTAAATACTTCAGTCATCTTTCAGCCATTGGTTATTTGAAATGATATTGGAAAATTATATAGACTTTTGGTTTCAGCCAGAGCTCAAGATACAAATCTCTTTCAATGTTATCTATCAAGTTCCTTGCTAAACCTCTCATTATCACATAGAAATTCATTATCGAAGTGAACAAGACAAACCCATTAAATACAACATAATAAAAGGAGATGTTTGATGAAAACTGATTGCATCTTGGCTCAATTCTGTGTACTCCTTAGGTCCCAAATACACTTTCTAGTACTCTTCTCTATGTATTTAAATTTAATTTCTTGGCTACATTCATATTTTATAGATATGGTTTGTGACAGGGTGAGATTAGGGTTTTGTTTACAAATGCTTGAGTTTTTTATTGAAACTTCACATTTTCTTATGTTTGCTAAGATGCCAAGAGGATCTGAGGTCTGGACACCTATAAATAAGAATTTATTATTGTTATGATGATTACTAAAAATATTGTGTTAAGCCCCTTGGGTCATGGCTGCAATATAAAGTTTCAGTACAAAGGAAACCAATCTTTTATACTGCTGTCACTACAATGGAACAGATATGAACAAAACTTTTTGTGTACAGGAACAATAATAATACTCTGCACTTAAACAACTTTTCCAATCTGACTATCTCAAAGTGCGTTACTGCCATAGATTGAACAACTTAGAGAAGTTCTTCAAGTCTCTAGCAGGATCAGGAGTAGAACTTACAATAATTTTTTTTGCTTGATTCCCTAAAATAAATTGTGAGAAGCATTACAAAAGTAAGGGTGTTTGATGTTTATTTCATGGTTCAGTTACTTTTTACTTTCTCTGCTGTTTTATAGTAAAAAAAAAATAATAAAAAAATGTTTCCTTCCACCCGGACAAAACAACAGGAAATCTTGGGAAAAAAAAAATAAAGAATATAATTATGAATAACCATAAGAGAGACTGAAGTTATTTTTGGAAGGAGATAGTGTGTATTTTGTCAAATGGATAAAAAAAACCCCCAACATTGTCTGAGTTTTCTCATTAGGTTTACCTAACATATGTAATTATTATGATTGGTAACACATGGTATTCTCAAATCAATTCAGTCTTAAAAATGTGTTTTTCCAGTGGGTGGCTATTTTTTGTGCATGTGTGAAGGATTTTATTCTTAACTGTATTCAAAAGTCTGTCTATGGTACAGCTGGGTTTTCCCTATTGTTCTCAAGAACCATATCCCCAGTTCAAGTAAATTTGTATTGCTCCACTGACTTTACTACAGCCGTGCCAAATTACTCCAGCTGGGTGCCTGGACCCTTAAAGTGGAAGGAAGCCATTGCCATTGCAAATCTGTAGTTTCAAAACTAAGGAAGATTTCATATTCATTATGTTTCCAGATTAAGAACCACAGACATTGTTACAAAGACTTTCTCACCTGGGAAAGATACTCTGTAATAAGTCTGTCTGATGATTCAACCTTTAATAGTCATTCTAGAATGTTCCATGTTGCATAGTTTATTATTAAGAAATCAGAATGTTTTCTTGGTTTAACTTAGCACATTTACAGGACAGGTGCCAAAAACTTTGGCCACATTCAACACACTTCAATCACTGCAATTCATTTCTGAATTCACTCAAGACCAATGGAGTTCTCTATTGTTACAGTAGGAAAACAAATCTAGCACTGGAGAACGTAGTTGTATATTTGACAATTGGAATGGTAGTTATTTAGTACAAATTACCTAGCTCAAGTCAAATCCATGTTTACTTGTCATGGATGCTTTGAAGCATAACATGAACAGGAGCACTGAATTTTCTGATCGATACCTCAAGGACTGGTGGTCTAACTAGTAGGATCTTATATAAAAAATATATATTATTATCAACATATATAAGTAAGTGGAAGTCACAAATATATTTGTAGGAAGCCTGTTCTCATGATCATACGTAGGATATGTCTGAATATTCCTAGCAGACTTGGCCTGCTCTATTTCTGCAGAACAATGAGTCAGGTGTGGTTGCAAAGAAGTTGCTGTAAGCTGGAGTGAGCTACTTCTGTGAAACTGATCTCAGACACAGGTTTATTCCGTAGAAAGCGCAAAGATACTCTCCGTATCTATTTTTCTAATTTTCCCCACCACAGCCCTCGTAGCGCTGGGCTGCGTATCGGTGGCTGGAAAGGTGCTGGTACCACACCAGTGCTTCGGCTACCACTGAGCAGCGCTGGCACAGCACCGTGGCTGCCCCCCCCAGCATTGCCCCCATCCCCAGCAGGCTGGGGGGGGTGGCAAGCTCTTGGGAGGGGGCACAGCCAGGA
>JAVJGJ010000060.1:68304949-68339310 GCA_035590215.1 Microhierax caerulescens | reverse complement strand
ACTCCTGGAGATCATCTAGTCCAGCTGCCCTGCTTAAGTCCAGCTTATTAAAGCAGATTTTGAAGACCACATACTTATCCCTTGATGTACACAATGACAGTTGAAAAAGTTCTTTTGACATATGGTATGTAGAAGTACCCTTTAAAAACTGGTGCTATCTAAAGGTTTTACCTGTAATGTACACTATACATCTCTTTACTAACATGATTTTCTTGTGCATCCCCTAGGACAAAATCACTGTTTAAATGTATTCATTTTTATACATATATGCAAACCCATCTCCTCCCAGAAAACAAATCTATAGTTATCAATTACAAATAACAAGAGCGTTTTTCTGAAGCTGTAAGAATCAAAATATTTTAAATACCTTGCTTGTAAGTATCAGTTTTAATGTCTTAGTGACAGACATCACAAAAAGCTTGTCACACTGTATGAAAATATTTCTTGGCCAGAAAGAAAATCATCCAAAGATTTTATTTCCTTTATTCATCATTTTTGAGACTTCTGTCATTATGAGGTTTATGTTATTCTTGTCCATTTGGCAGACTGTCAGGAAGGAGACAAGACTATTAATAGCAAGAGCTACAACAAAAGATCAAAAGGGAAGGAGTCCTTTAATAGACTGAGACTGTTATGTTTATAATTAGTTCAAAATATTTCAGAAGGTGAACTCATACCACTGAAGCACTGGATATCAGGTCTTTGAAAGGACTGTGGAAATCACCAAAGGAAGGAGAAAGTATGGGAAAGGGGTGCTGGAAACAGAATGTTTCTTCTGAAATAGTGAACATCAGGTTATCAAAGTACACAGTATAAGATTTTATAAACATGAACTGTCAAGGATTCAAGCATCTGTACCCATTTACTGCTGTAAAGCATTAGAATTTATGCTTTGTAGGCACTGCAGTATGTAAGGAAAACAGCCGTCAGCAAAAGACATCCAAAAGAGAGAACTGAAAGGAGCAATATTTTCTGATTTTCTGGTAGCTAAAAGAAAGAGCAATCCATGAGTAAAAGATATCTGCAGATCTTCTGGACACTTCCTTCAATGCAATAAGAAGTGAAGGGTATATCTTGGGAGTTTTGTTTTTCATTCAGCATATTTTTACCCTTATCAGAAACTGCCAAACCATAGAAGAACAAAATTAACTAAAGACTTCATGATAGGCACCTCTCTTTTAAGTCTTACAGCATGTCCTGATGGACTGGGCACCACAAAATGGCTAGCTTCTTTCTGGAATTTACTCAGGTGTTTGTTTGTTTTGGTTGGGTTTTTTTTGTTTGTTTGTTTGGTTTTTTTAATATATCTTTCCTCAAAAAGCAGTGACTTGGATTTGCCTTACAGCTGGAAAGTGCAAGACAGTCAGGCTGAAAAAAGCACATTACGCTTAGAGCAATTATCTGGCGACTACAACCCTGTGGATGAGTTAGATATCTTTATGACTTACTCTATGCAGGAGGTCAGCCAAAATAATAATTCTGGTCCTTTCATTATTAAGATCTACTGTTCTACTTTGCTCTTTTGCTCTTTTATTGCTTTAAAATGAACTTGAAGCCTGATCTTAGAATCCCCATTCCCAAATGTTTCATAGTTACTGACCTGGAACTGACTCCGACTGCCTTCTAAAGGTGAAAGGCTCTACATGGCGCGCTGGTTTTAACCGTGGGCCTCACTGGTACGCCAGGGAAGCTCTAGCTCATTAGATCTTGGGACAGTATGTAGAAGCAACTGGAAGTGCTACAAAAGTTTACTTTCATTAGCTTTTGATATGCTCTTCATTATACTTGCTCCCTGGAATTGGTGTTCAGTCCTTTAAAACCCCAGAGGCTTCATAACATTTAATTGTTATCTCTTAGTTTTATTCTCTCCTCTCCTCATGGCACAGGAAGCCAGTGCAGCAGCATCTTTCCATTCAGCCCTCGGCACTAGAACTATTCTAATTTGGACAAAGGGACTAATTTATTTTTTTTTTCCTCCTCAACTGCTGTGGAAAATCTCCCTAGGTTTGACATTTGATGTAATGGGGCACATAACTGAACCCTAGGCCACCCTCTTTGGACCACTTCAGCAGACATTGTGACCTCTAGAACAGCTGGGACCTGAGAAAATTCTTTTCACAGTGCTGTTAGGGTACTGAGATTTTTCAGCTGAACGGGAGGAAAGGCCACAGTGAATGTAACAACTTTACCTAACATACACATGGGCAAAAGTAAAATAAAAACTTGACTTACACACAACACAGTTTCAGTTAGTCTGAGTTCATGCAAAGTTGAAAAGCAGTGCTGTAGTTAGGCTTGTAAATTCCTAATGACTGAAAGTGCCAAGATCCATCAGACAATGTTGTTATTTCAGTAGAGAGGTTCTTGCTTCAGATATATTTAGCTGCACTATGGTCATTCAGAATTCACAGCTTTCTGGTGTAAAACTAGCATAGGATTCCATGCATACCCAGTATCATTTGTATTTTAATTATTTTTTGTAAACCAGCGTGCGAGTTTGTGGGAACGGCTGATTTGGCTTTAAAAACAATTGTGGATTGTCTTGAGTTGATCCTTCTCTTTTAACTCTCCTCTCTCTTTGCCAGTACCATGAGCCCCTCTGTCACCCAGCTGGACCTTTAACCTCTGATTTAAAAACAAGAGTGGGGATTTCCTCTAAGGCAGATGTCAACAGCTACATGTAAATCAGCCTGCCAGATGCGATGCCATTCCGGGAATACTTGAGCAGGCAGCTTTCCCTCCGAGGCAGATAGACATCTTCTTAGCGATGTGACTGAAGGACAAAAGGACAAGGCAAATGCGATAACTCCAAATGTAATCCACCAGCAGTCTAAAACCTTTTAATAGTTGGAAGCTGCTAGTTTTCCTGGGGCAGTTTTGTCTCTTTTTTCTAGTTGGCAATATCTGTTGATAAGGCAGACAGCTTTGCTATCATGATTTCAAACTAACCAAGAAACTTGTAATAAAAGGGAATGTTAAAATAGTTTGTTGGGCTTATTCGATTATGTGTGACCGTGGTTAGTGCATCACGATGTGTGTCCATTTTTTCTATCCCCGGAAGCAAGAAGAAGCAAATATTCCTTTCAGATAGATCACTGATTAATGTTCATGGCTTTCAGCATTCACTGGCTTCAGGAGCTGTTTATTGAAAATATGTAGCTGAGACTTAAAGCCAACAACATTCCCCTAGGGTGCCCATTAGGCAGAAGGGCAGCACAGTTGTAAACAATCTATTTTGTAAAGTCAAAGAATTTGATAGAAAAAACATGGAAGTAATATTTGGTAAATATCTCATATTTCACAATGTGTAGCTTGCAGGGAGAGAGAGAAAAGGGAATGACAAAAACTTAAAAATAGTTACTTCAGGGGGAAAAAATATCTCTCTAATAATAATCTGATAATTTTTTTTTGTACAAAGTAAATACCTCATAAAAGCCCCTCTGTGCCAGTTGATGTGAGTGGGTTCCATAGGTTTGGATGGAGAACTAGCTACCAGGAAACAACAGGCCAAAGAGAAAAAAAGCATGTACGGGGAAGGTAGTGTAAGAGAGCTTCCTGATGATTAATAAAATTCTGGACAAAACTTTTTGTGCTGAACCCAGAGGAACTGGTGCAGTCAGGACATGAAGAACCTGATGCATCCGTACAAGGTCACAGATGGGCACCCGCTGTGGCTCTGTGCTGTACGGCCGGCGGCTGCTGTACACAGATGAAGACTACGGGACTGATTATGTCCCTGGTGAACATCCAGGCACCCAAGGGCCTCTCCTAACACCTCCCTAGAAGCCCCTGGCACATCACAGCCAGCCTCACCGCTTTACGGGACCCCCCCCCACCGGGGATGGCTTGCTGGGGGTGCGCCCTCCCTGCTGCTTCTTCAGCCTGGTAGCTATGAAGGAGCATGAGAGGCTGCAAGTCAACTACGTGAGCATGCTGTGTTACCCACTGTTAAGAGTAACAGTTTGATTCTATTATGAATATCAGCTTAATGAATAAAAGGTGTTTTAAGAAATATTGGCTCTGATCGGTGCCTCCTTTCCCTCCCAATCCCCTATTAGATAGGGGAATTTACAATCGATACGTGCTCAAAAGAAATACAGCGAGGAAGAAAGGCAGCAATATTAGGGCATTTATAGATGCTACTGGGCCCAATATACAAATTGTGGGTCTGTAAAAATTAGGCAAGCAAAGATATTTGGAGAAGGATATGGATAGATGGCTGTACTTTATTTTTAAGAACAATAGGCTCCCTGAAACAGGTACATTTCTTTCATACAATGTATAACTGTAACCTGACACATGATCACATCTTTCACCTTCATCCTTTCTACGTCATTGCTTTTGAAAATTCTGAGAGCAGAGAGCTTGGCGTTTTAAGTGCCTGCACAGACTGTATCTAAATCCACAATGTAAAATAAGGCTGAATAATAAATTTAGAAAATAATAATACCACCTGATCAAAACAGATGAAATCTGGACATTTTAAACAGGAATGTGTGGACAGCCAGTCTCCATTTTGCATCACTTTAAAGGCTTAAAATGGAATTTTATAGAATGCATGTATCTTCTGTTTGTTCTATCACTCTTTGTCATATGTAGAGCTCATCAAAGAATGTTAAATATTCATTAAGGAGAATAATTTGTGGTAAACATCTGTAGCTTTAGAAACACCTCTTTCTAAGAAACATAATTCTATCACAGAGATATAACTTGGTTGTCTCTCTGTTTTTAAGTATCTCAGTAACCAATTCTGATTTGATGAAATACTTTCATTTTATTGGTAATATGACTGATTTGTTGTTGTTCCTCCATATTATGCTGCATTTAGGCAAGAAGAATAATGAATGATATTTGTAAGAAACTTTACCCATCCTTAAACTTATAATAATGTATTAGCAAACTTTCAACACCCATAGTAATAATTGTTTTATTGGTTAGAGCTAAGTAAAACTAACATGAATCCACCTGCTTTAGCTTAGCATTACTGTTTGCTAAAACGTGCATGCAGCTTCCCTTTTACTTTCATGTTCTATCTTCAAAGCTGTCTAACTAGCTTTATTTCCTCTGTCCTCAAATAATAATAAGCAAACAAAAACCCCAAAACATCAACAAAACAAACCCCCACCCCTAGATGCAGCCAAAACTCTGAAAATGTTCTGTAAATTAATTGTCAGATTTATTAAACCCTCAGATAATGAGTTGAAGTTCAATTTTGGAATGAAATCCAACATCAGCATAGTTTCTCATAGTTTCAAGTTTCAGTGCAAATTCCTGATACCTCAAAATTTAATGTATTGCATGTTAAAAACTGACATTTGTAAGTGTTCTGTCAATGTTGTATCTGAAATTTAGATACAGTTCTTAGAGTATTCATATTTAGCCCGACCAGATTTTCACTCCAACAATGTGAATTAAAACAGCAGCCTGTAGGGAATTCTCCTGAGGAAAAGAAGTACTAACCTCCAGCCAGCCAGCACTGGTGGTGAAGTCACTCAAGAAATACCACAAATTGGTGCAAGGAGGGACATGTGTCCCAGAAGTGTGCCAAATACGGTGTAGACTTGGTCTCAAAATGCAATTTTCATCCCGGACCTGAGACTATGTTTTTGCAATCACGATGTGCAGATCTCGGTGCTATGGGTAATCCTAGGCTCCCTCTGCCCCACTAACCCAAAGGGCCAAGGCACAGGTTCAGATACTGGCACATATGTCTTGCTGTTTTTTTCCCCTGCTCTTTTGCATGTTTTTTTAGTCCGTGCCAACTAGCCCAATCCCAGGAAATTGCCTGGGCACCAGGAACTGTTCTCATAGAAAGTACAGATGAGGCAAGAGAGTCCAGGAGGCTTCTATCTGTGACAAACACTTTCTAGAAGTGCCAAAAAACAAGCCCTAGAGCATTTTATCTGCTACCATAGACATTGCCCATGTGATACGAATTTGTTCCAGAACATCAGGGCATTCCTAGCAAATGCATTTCTAAGAGTGCGTTGAACAGCGTTTATGCCAGATTGCTGATTTTATGTCAATTTTCTAACAGCTGAGAGAGGACACTCGGTACCTAATCCCATACAGGCTGCAAGAGAAAAATATCCTTTAAAAAGGTTTGAAATGGAATCAACAGAGCCAGTTTGCACCAGTTAATATTCTGCCACATAAAAAGATCGCTCCTTATCCAGTACCAAATGTGCTAAAACCAGGGGGTTGTTTCCTTTTGTTTTATTTTGTAAACTTAGAGCCTGAAAACTTTTCCTAAGTGATTTTTTTGTGTGTATAAATTCTGGGGTTCTTCTGGTTTCTTCCAGTCCTATTTTCCAGTTATATTACTGAATCATTTCAGTCAGCTGCAAAAATGTACACAACAGCAACCGTGCTGCTTTCTCTTGCAGTCCAAAGCAGAATTTTCCAGAAGGAAAGATTGATGAACTGTGGTACTTATAATGCACTATACATTGTACAGTTTAAAAAAAAAAAAAAAAAAAGAAAAAAAAAATGTGGTAAACCAGGGCACTAGGAACATTTTTATAAACTGATTTTTTTCTAAAAATATAAGGCTATTCTAAGTGCATCAGAATTCAAAAAAACACTCCGTGTCTTATATTGATGGATTTTCTATTTTTTTCTCATTCCAATTTATCCTCAGATAAATAACCATGCATGAAGGTAGGATTCTTGAGGAGAGACTTCCCACCACTTCAAGCCACAGTCACTAGTGTATTTATTCCCTAAATATATATTTTATTAGAACATTCAAATAAAAAAACTAGAAATGAAGCACTTCTTTCAGCTGAGAAAAGCCTGCACTGTTAAGCAAGGAGAGACTGAACTCAAGATTTAGCGGCAAATTTCCCTCCTGTCCATCTGCATCTTCAAAATAAGCAGCCCTTCACCAAACTTGGAAAGTTATCTGAGGTTAAGGCAGAAAGTTTCTTGAGGAAGAAAGTAACAAGTAGGTGGGTTTTCATCTGATGACTTACCCAAGTGTTCAACCCGATTCCTAAATAGGCTGCTTACAGTGCACTTCCAAGGTAGCAATATGAAAAACAACTATGGGAAGCATCACATCTTTTGAGTCATTCTTGTTTCATGAATTCATGAGTCTCAAGGGTATGACTAATAGCCAAATGTAAAAAGAATTCTTCAGTGACCATGGCTGATAAATTTATGCTTAGAAGCTGGCAATGCTTCTCCTCAGTCTACTGATAAATAAGTTGAAACTTAGAAGAGAAAATGTACATCAGATTTATTATCATATTTATTATTTCAACATATATTAATTCATCTTTCAATATGTCTTCATCTAACCCAAAGTATTTTTTGTTAGATTAAAATGCAGACTGCAACAATACTAATAATTAAATACAATATTCGTGCCATGAAATTAACTTAATCAGAGATGACTTAAGACACTTGGGAGTAATTAGAGGCTTTTATATGGGAAGAAGTTACCACAGAAACTTCATTGTAAGGTGCAGTGAAGATGAGAAGTACTTGCCAAAACACTTGACCCTGTGAATGGTAGTTGGACAAACGTATGTGCCAATTTCTACAAGAATCTGCTTATTTCTGCTGCTGCTTCTGAATCAGTGGAGTAAGCATCTCGGGCCTCATCTCTGGTGCTTGTTGACACAAGTGTCAGTGTTCCATGAAAAGGTACGGCTGATGTGAAATGTTTGTCTTTTCCTACTTTATTTTGACATTTCTACCAATCTGGTTTGTGCTTCGTAATGCAATTAAAAATCTGAAATAACTATAAGAGATACATGACTGAGTGGCAACCACAACAAATTACTCTCCTTGCTTCATGGATTCTGAATATGCTTGCTTCCACCAGCTGGTAAAGAAAGCTGTGGTTAATTTACCCATCATTTACATCCTGTTCCAATGCACACTGAGGTCAGGTGAAAGACAAAAAAGATGATTGCTATTCTACCAACACATTTAAGCTAACAGAAGACCCAATGTATTTACTGTTTTTATTCTTTCTTGAAGTACAAGCTCCTTGAATCAGGTGATTGTTTGGGAAAGATCAGTTTTAATTTAAAACAAAAAAAAAATCCCTCCAACTATGTAAAAGAAATAAAGGCTAGAATATTAGACAGATTAATGAAGGAAAACCTAAGAACATTAATTTTAAACCAGCCTTTTGGGACTAGAAATTTTTGAACACTTGAAGTTGTAATTACAAAATGTATATATTTCAGAAAACTGAATCTACACTCTTTGCCCCTTCTCAATTTCAATCAAATTTGTAGAGTCTGAGTCATTGTTATTTAAAGACTGATTTACTCGGTGACAACTGACTCAGTATTTCCTTTCCAATCAGCCGACTCAAACAGTTTTCTGTCTTGAAGACATTTAGCTTAATAATAATTAATAGTTCATGAAGTGCAATGTTAAAGTAAACCTCTGCTTCTAAACAAACGCTAAGCGAGCTGCCTTAGTAACAGATGTAAGAATGCTGCAGGTTTTTTGGCTCAGTGGAAACCATTGTTTCAGCACATAGTTTGTTTGGATAAAAAAAGATGCATTGCAACGATCTGTGAAAACCACTGCAGGTAGCCAAGTACCAAATATAATGGGAACTAGCAGGCACATTGGTGGTGATTTGGCAGATCCAAAGGAGGATGACCAAAACCCCTGAAATGGAAAATTAAGGGATGTCTTCTCTGGATATTTTGGTAAGCATTGAGGACTTTTTATGCCAGCTTGATTCATTCAAGCATATAACCAGAGTCATTTACATTAACTGGCCAGCTTAGGACACCCAGGCATCCTCTGAGAGTAGAGCTGACAGTAACTGGTTGCCGGTAATGTCAGACTGGGAGGGCCAGCTGACCCCGAGAGGATCTCCACCTTCTGCATTCCTGCAGGACCTTCCCTGAGAGCTGACAGCTGCAAGTCGTTCTACTACACGGTTTTTCTCCACGGAAGAGAATATCAGGCAATACATGTGTCCATGAATGTCAAACGAGACTGCAAAACCAATTTCACGTCCTATTTCTTTTCTTTAAAATGTATCAAGTCCCTGTTGATGTGTCTTCACGGAAGCCATCTGAATTATGGTATGGATCAATTTGGTTTACTAATTGTTCATTTCTAGGAAACCCAGTAGAAGTTCATAATTTAAAAAGAATCATGAACTGTTAAAGGATTGGTAGCTGTACTCAGGAAAAATGCAATTAGAGGCGTCATTAAAATTGTACAAGTCTAGGATACCCGCATCATATTTTTCCTGATGCTAAACATCGCTGTTCTACTGCAGATTAACTCAGCCAAATGGAATATAAATCATTTCACTGACTTATGTGTACTAACTTCAAAAAGTGGCTGTGGGGGAGGGGAGGACAGTGCTTCAGCTGTAATAAGCAATATTTTATGTATTATTAAAATCAATAAAATTATATAGAAAAGCCAAAAAAAAATACACAAATCTCAAGCAATGTCAAAGTATAAAGTAGTATTTATGGATTAAAATAAACATGGTGTTTATGTTTATCTTATTAAAGATTGTGAAATAGAGTGGCACCCAATTACTGTTTTTTCCCTGTGTCCACTTACCATTGTAAGTTTTGCAGAGGCATTAAATTGTTAGAAACATTTCTATTGAGCTTTGCTAGAGAATTCCTAAGAAGTAAATTGGGTTAAGGAGCTCCAATTTTTAATTTCTGGTTGGTTTGTTGTTCCTCACCCACTCCCCCCACCCACCATCCCCACACTTGTTATCTTTAGCTAGGTCTAACTTAAGTCTGTCATTTCTACCATCTACTTGATAACTTTTTAATTAAGAATAACTATCTCCCATTTAATTTTCATGGGAAAGCTTTACCTTTGACAAACAACACCCTATCTTCATACTGCTATTAAAGCACTTTGATCAGGATTAATAGGCAGGTGTTTTTTTCATCTCTATTGGAACTTTTCTACTACTTTAACTACATAAAGTAAGAAAATTTTCTTTTACGTAGGAATTTGAATTGCAGTACTGCTGTAAGGTATGCTTTAATGATGTTTTTCTTCATATTCACTTTTTATTTGCAATAGAAGTTTACAAATTTACAATTACATACAAATGATTTATGAAATTATATTTAAGTGCAACCCTAATCACTCTATGTTAAGAGCTAATGTAAATTATTGGGAGGCTCAACCTGAAATAATCACCCATACCCCACGCTTCTGAAATATATAGACAAAATGAAAATACTTGAGGGGAAATTAAAATATTTTAAAGTAAAAATAATATCCATTTTGAAACAAAACCACTTTCTAGAACAAAAGATCTAAATTTTTATTTAGAAAATTTTTAAATGAGACAATTTTAAAGTTTTTTAATAGTTTAAGTATTTATTTGAAAACACAAAATATGATTAATCAAATGCAAATTCATAATTACATTTTCCAAATACAAAACACCTTTCGGTGAAAACTATTTTTATTTGAAAAAAATCCATTTCTATCTACTAGTGATTTGTTTTGTCATTTTCTGCTCTGTATTGATATGTTGTATTTTATAACCGATATTGTAAGTCGAACAGGACAATGAACCTAAATTACGTAGCATACTTTCCATTTGGACACATTAGACCATTACTAGTTCATGTTTCTTGTGAATTCTGACCTTGTTGGAAAATATTAGAGAGGAGAGGTGCTGTTGTCTCAGCGAGCGATGGAGGGTTCAAACTTACTAGTAACACAGAGATAATACTTTTCCATTTTCATGTATCCAGGCAGTCTATGCCAACTGCGGCACAAATGGTGATGCCCTGATCAGATTTTGAGAGAAGCAGTAAATCAGATCAGAGCAGAGATAAAATGTGCATAATTACTAGTAAGTTTGTTCAATGGTAGAGAGTGGCTTGTATGGTTAATTAAGTAGGAATATATTTACCACATTTAAATGTTTGCTGTTCCCAATCGCTACACTCTTACTGGAGTCACTGTAATATTAGTGGGACTTGGTAACTTGGATTGCTTAGTTTCTTCTGGTTTAATTTAATTTCATTCAATGGTGTCTTGTCATTGCATATTTTCCCCTCTGGATTTATGATGTTAGTAATTAATTATCTCTAAAAAAAATCCTGCAAACCTATACAGTTGTAAATATGACAAACGTGTCTGAACTGTGTTACTGGTTTAATGTTTGTAACATAGGAATAAGAAATCATAGAAACACAACTGCGTAACATCCCCTTAAATATACAGCTGTGCTCTCAATACCTGTTGTTTGAAGAAAAAAAATAAAGGATTTTAATGGGCTGACAAGCCATTAAAACTCAAGTGCATTTTAACCATTTATTTCCTGGAAACTTTGTGGTCAGAGTTGTTAAAAACTAATAGATTTGATTAGGGATGGGCAAAACTAGCTGCTGTGATAAAATAACACAAAGAGCCACTGAAAACTAAAATACAACATAACAAATCTGAAGAGCTACCTAATGGACAGATGTTGCTATTGTTCGGGCTGATGCCTTGTAGATGTATTTCGCATCTGGCATGCAACTGTATTTCCACCTTGCTTGTTTCTGAAATGTAAAAGCAGTCATCGAATAATGATTAGGGTAGAGATGTGTGTGTGCTTGGCAAAGATTTCTATAACTGAAATATCTGGCCTGTACAATGCAGATCTGCTTTGTATAGACAAGATGAATTTATTCCAATAAATTTTGGTTATTTGTAATCAGGAGCACCATGTTCAAAAGATGGCTAGATTTCTTTCAGCGTTCCTTAAACAAAGTTGGAATAATACTTCCTTATCAAATAAGACCATCCCTTCTGCACTAAACATATTTTGCATAATTATCTTTTATTGGTGAAACACAGATTCATATGTTCTGAGATTACATGACTTAACTGAATCACCAGACCTGTCACCATTTCCCAGAATAACCCATACATGTCTGCCTCTGCTGTATGTTTAAGAAAAAGTAGCTGCATATGCTAAATCTATTAGCTAATGCCTACCTTTTAAGACTGCATAAGAGATTTATTTTCCCTATTCATTCTTTTTTATCCACACTTCTATATGCACTTATTTTTGTAAGTTCTAAAGCCACCACCTTAATCTATTTTTGTACAATAATGAGAAAAAAAAAAAAAAAGAAAAAAAAAAAAGGATGCTTTATTTTGAAGAAGTAGAAGATCCAGATGATGACTTCATCCTTTGAAGACAGACAGTGCTGCCTTCTAGGTTTAAGGAAAAGACATGCTTGATGGTCATGGGAACCAACAAGGACATCCTGAAATTTCACTTTGTCCAGAGATACCACACCAGATAATGACCCAGGGAAAGAAGCTGAGCAGATGAAATGGTTTATTTTTTGATGGTGAGTTAGTCAACGAAATTTCCCAGAGTAAGAATGTTAATATCACATCTACTATACAAGTATAAATCACCAAGGAATAAGATGAAGCCCAAGTATAACCACAGCCTGAAGCCTTGACTACAGAGGCTTCACTGTGAATAATACAAAACTAAGGGGAGAGAAAAATAAATTTTTCTAAGATTCTTACTATTTAAAAGCTGAGAGAACACTGAAAGGATGATTCTGATGTCTCCTCTGTGTTTTACTGATGTTTTATTTAATTTGTATGTAAACAAATAAATATTCTTTCATCTAATTGTTGTACCTCAAAAATCAGTAACACAGTGAAAATAATTATTCTGCCTAGCATGTTTCCAAGTCCCTTCTTCCTTCCACTTTCTTCATCACCTTTAAAGCATTTGGTTACTGTCTCATTCAATATGAGTAGCACTGTTTTTGTGATTCCACTGTGTTTTCAAAAATGTGTAAAATCACGAGGGGCAAAAAATAATGTCTGCACACATGTAATTTCAGTTAATAAACCTTCAGTGGAAAGACTGGGTGAGGGAAACTTATTTTTTCCATTTTTTCTCTGCATGATTGCACTAATAATGGACAGAACTTCACAGAACTTGTAAAACCCTGTAAACTGAGTCAGGATTCTGCTCTTTTAGCTAATCTTATTTACTCCCCACACAGACCTAAAACACTGATAATGTATCTGTCAGCCATAAGCAGACCTTTGTGCAGTTTATACGTATAATTGTTTGGGGTTTGATTTGGGGATTTAAACATATGGTGAGGTATCACATCAGTGAGACTGTGGTGGTGAGAAGAACTCAGGTGGTTTCTCCAGCAACTTCAGGACAGCAGAAAGAAATCGTAATTGTTATTCTTGCTTGAAGATTGGCTACACCTGAGCCTTCTGTGGTACCCTGCCCCTTTGCTTGACCTCATCAAACCCCACCTGTGACAGCAGGACTAAAGCAAAGCAGCACTGATGACCACACAGTAATGACTACCCTGTACTGCAGCAGAGGCTAACCGGAGCGTCTCTCTCCAGCGGCAGCAAAAGGGATGGACAGAAGCAAGAGGTACGGTCGGGTGTGGAGGGGGATCTAAAGAAATCTGCCTCTCAAGCTAGCCAAAGTAATTTGTTCCTGGAAGAGTAAATCTGCCACTGCTCCTATGTCAGTAAAAAAGTCCATCGGTACCTGGAGGGGATTCCAGAAAAAAAGTCTTTTTATCTCTGAGGCAGTGTACCTGCCCCATATCTTTGCCATCCTGTGCTGATATGGACCTTGACCCTAAGCTGACGCACCTTGAAGCAGTATGGACAAGGGTCAGTCTTTTATTGCGGATATACTAACTGTTGGCTTCCCTCGGGAATTTTTGATGACATCCCATTTGTAGGTGCAACTAAGGATTGTATTAAGGGCAGCAATGTGAAGGGTCGGTGAGAATTATGAAGATATTTTTTAACCAGATACATTAATTCCAGCTGAATATGTTGGTTCATAAGATATGTCGAATATCTTAAGTTCATTTAACAATCCTCAGTTCTGAGATAAATCCAGGCTTCAATTACAAGTTCATTCATGATGTACTTTACATTTAGTTTTACTAGTAATTAGAACAATCATTTTTAAACTTCCTGTTTTCTGTTTCGTTTCATATTCTTTTTTTTTTTTTTTTATTTAATCACTTTCTGTGGAAGAATTTTAACTGCTGTTTGTGCTAATCAAGCTGGACCAAAGCAGAAGAACCAGGTGAAAACCAGAAACCAAACCCCTTCCCTCATTTCTTACAGTAACTTTAGAGAAAACCAGGAAGGTGGGCATTCTAATAGTATTAGAAAAATAGCTAAAGTTCTATTACAAACCTGCATGATACCAAGATTCTGAGATCTTAATTTCTGGAAGAAAAACTTGGGTCTTTAGTTCATCAAGTAAAATCTACAGTTTCAAAAGGCAGGATGTGTCTGTTAATCAGTGTGTGTGTGGGTGCTCTTAGAATTCTTAAATGTTTCTGACCAGGAATTCTTTAGAAAAAGTTCAAAATTAATAAAAAAAAAAAAAAAAAGATTGTGCTAATTCACTGAGGTAAGGCAGCTATCCCTTGGAAAGAATAGCACTGGGCGTTAAAAAGCAGGAAAACTTAATATATTAAAAGCCACTTAATACATTGTTCAGAGGTTTCAAACAGAAAAAGCTGCGTCTGCTCCTAGCCTGTAACTGGGATACACTAAACAACCCCCGAGTCATCTAGAGACTTTGGCAATATCCTGAAGCATATTCTCATAGCACCACAATACTTTGCTGTCCACTCTCTACCAAGCTTTTAATTGCCGCAAGAAACAGCGAAGTCGTGCTAGAATTATGCTTCTATAATTAATGGAAGTTATTTCCCTATAAATACACACCTAAAATATCTTAATATTTTCCACGTGATGATCAACGTTAGGGTCTGTAATATAGAATGTGGCGCATAAGGGAAAGTTGGTATCAAATTAAGAAACATAGGTAAAGCAAAATGGAAAATAAAACATATGCAAACAGATACTCAACCCCTTCCTCAGAATATAAACAGCAAAACCCAAACAGACCACTGCAGCATTCAGGAGTAAGGCAGTGGAACTCTTTCCAGGTGCTGCACCATTTGAAAGCCACTGTCGATATTAAATATTAACAGCTCCTGGCTGGAGTAACTTGCCAGTTTCTGGGCATACAAATGTGAAATTTGGATAAATGACAATATATAGTACTGTGCTAAGAAAGCCAAAGTAAACATCAGTTCCCCAACACCGCCCCCAGAAAAAGGAGCAATAAATCTGTTTTAAACAAAAGACAAAAAAGTAAAAAGCTGGATGACAAGAGACAGGAGGGAATATGTGAGTAATAGCACCAAAGAGACAGAAACAGCTGTTTTAAGAAACGATAATAAAACACTTTATCAACTCAAAAAAGATTCTAAGTGGAAAATTTATATTAGCTAAAGGATGTATTAGTAAAAAGCACAGAAAGACCACTAAGACAGTTTACTGTGTCATCCGTGTATTTGATTTTCTAAGCTTCCTCTTTTTTTTTTTATTTGAAGTTTCTTGTCTTCACTTTCAAAGCTGTGTTCAAAGCCAAACCTGCTCTTGTTTCTGACTTTTCATCTGTAGAGTAAATGACTGATATTTCCACAGTCTGTCTCTCTTGCATATACATGAGACAACTGGGGGGGGAGGGGGGGAAATCCAAAACCTTTCTGCCCAGTCCCATCCTTTGCTCAAATATGGTGGAGTTCTGTGTAGGTGCTGTGACAAAAATAAATACTTCTTTTCCTTTCTTATTGCCCACGGTGAGATCAAGGTATATGAACAATATTCTTGACAGACACTATATTATTGTTTCTTAAAGACCTCTGATGATGTGGTATTAACAACATACATGTGTAATCAGTTCAATGCTTCATCTAATTTACTAATGTGTAGCACAGGTAGAGAATGAACTATTAATTTTTGTTTACACTTCTATGTCCTTGAAAATTTTTAACTGCTCTTCTTGAAACAAATGAAAATAGTATATTTTTTTTCAATCTTATACCAACTCCCATGTTAGCTAAGCTTCTGTCTTAACTCAGGTTGTTGCATACCTTTCTTACAAGGTAGTGCCTGGCAGTGGACGTTATGGCAATGTTGATCTATGTGGGATTTACTCCTACTTTTCTTCTTATTCAGGGTTTTCCCCCTATTCTCCTTTTTGTATATTCTAGTGTGAAGTCTACCTGCTTCATAACAGCAAGGACTGTGTTGATTCTTATTCAGTTCATAATCTAACAAATGGAAAAACTTCTTCCTTTGTTTTATAGTTGGCTAGTCCTCCCAAACCACTGTCTTGAATTTTATTTTTTTTTTCCAGCCATTTCAGTATATATAGATTGAATTCTAATCCCATTTGTTGCTCTTACATTGCCTCACAGTTTCTTGTCTGCAGAGGCAAGAAATCTAGCTTCTGTTTTGTCATTTAATTCTTCACTGAAAACAGTGAATACAACTGGACCCAGAACTGATCTCAGCCCGCTATACACAACCATACTGCAACAAAGCAGCTTTTTACCCCTGCCACGTCTGCCTTGTTGGTTTAGTTGGAGAGTTACTATATAGGCACCGTACAGCTTGTCAACAATAAACTAATGTATTTAGATGGATTTTTCCACACAATAAAGCTCAAAATAAGAGCTCAGGGGGAAAAAAAGACAAAAAACCTACCCAACAGTCTGCTTAACAAGATAGAAGGCTGATAATAAAGAAGAATTCTTACAGAATTTCAGTTCTTAATTCAAACATTAAATTAGAGAAAACAAAAACAACAAAACAGATGTGTGGAGCAAGTGAATTCTCACACTTGGACAATAATGTGTGCCAATAGGGATGTAATGCAAGAAGTAAAATGTGAAAGTTGGAAAGTTAATATTAACAAGTTTAAGTAAAATCTATGTGTCAAAATAAGAACTTCAGACCCTTCACCTTTCTTGTGCAAACATTAATTCCACCTTGTTGCATATTTTTGAAAGCTATAAGTTTACCAAATATATCTGTAGGCAGATGTCTAATGGCTGTGAAAAGAGATACCCCCTAGAAAAGAGGTATTAAAAGAAATGAATTAATGACACCTGCTGAGATACATCAGAGAGTTTTGCAATCCTTCTCTTTACCATTATCCAGAATAAGAGATGGAAATATTTAGACTGTGTGTTAAGAGTAAATTTATAGAATCTGTTATAACAGGTGTAACTTTGGGCAGCTGGAGGAAGAAGTAAAGCTGCCATTTTAAAGTTGTCTTTATTGTAAGTTGGTTGCATGTGTCTTAATAATACCATTATTAAGTTATTATTGATACTCTATAGGTATGTTAAATACACATAGGTACAAACATACACAGAGGAATTTTGTTGGGAGCAGAGGAAAACTGGAAAAGGCCAAAAGAAGCAGCAAGCCTGAATTGTTCCCTTCCTAGTTGGGTCTTGCCAAGGGGCTGCGTTTGTTCCTGCCATGAGCTCACAGCTCAAGAGAATGCCACGCTCTTTAGCTCCTTGTGTCTCATAAGTGAACACGTGACATTCCTCCTGATAAGCACATGCCATCAGAGAAAAGTGGGACCTAAGACTGACAGTGAAAGGGATGATAAGAACTGGTTGACCTTCTCCTTCCAATAAATTCTCTTTCCATTTTTAAAACGCTGGTTCATCCTCGGTGTGTTCAGCTCATTGAAATACACCCTTCATAGCGTGTTAGAAGGTTGAACCCAACTCTTCCCATTCTCTCTTGGCACTGCTGAAATGAGATCTGCATTTTTGCTGAACATCTGCTGCTGCAGATTACCTCTGCTTTGCTTAATAAGATCTCTTAATCATAGTATTTTGGTTTTTTTCAAGCTTCCTTATCAACAATAGGATTTCTTTCATTCATTTACCAGCTTCAAAATAGTTTCATGGTCCATCCCTAGTGCCTGGCCAACTTTGCTCTCTGTTGGCTGTGCCTGGATTGTGTTGCAGCTAGCTTCACCATCCAGCTGGAGTTAAATCAGTCATTGATGTAGCAGTGCAAATATGGCATTGCACGACTGGCAGCTTACTTCTGCAGCACGGTGTTTTGAAGAGATTCAGCTTGCTTAAGAGTTTTCAGCATTATTCCTGATACCCTGCTTCTTAGAAGTCTCTGAGTCCTAGCAGCCAGTGTATTGATGCTTGTATCAATAATAAATCCACCTTCACAGTAGGATTTGATTGTATTCTCCATACAATTTATGAAACTGCCTGTGAGCTAGGTGAACTTCATTTTTCCTTTCCCGTGGTTTCCCAATGGTGTATGCTATGTATGGAAACCGGTAAGTGTTGGTTATTTTTTTTTTTTTTTCTAAATCTGTTATGTCTTGTAGTCTGGACTTTCTTAATTTAATCATGTGTACTTTCTCTGAACGCTGGTTTGAGCATTTCTCTGCACATTTCAACCATATTTGCTGTTTAATGACATTTCTTTGTAGCTAGATCTGTCTCTCAACAATCTCTCTTGAAGGCTTTAATCACGTGTCCCGCAAATGAGCCTGGCTCTAGTTAGCAAGTCTTTTATGATTCCATTGCTGCGTGTGGATGCCAGAGTTCTCAGCTGTGTAATGTTAGTATTGGTTTTGGATGTAAAAGCATGTTATCATACTCCAGTTTCATTCATTTGTAGGTCATAATCCCCAGGCACCTTTATCTGCTGTTTCAGTGTTTCAGGCAGTGTTCTTAGTTACAGCATCTCACTCAGCTACTTATTCTTTTCCCCACTCAATGAGCTGTTTGAGGAATTTCGTTTCATTTTCCTTTATCTTTACTTTGTAATGGCTACTTTTCCACACTGGATCAGTTTCTGCTTCACACTGCCAGGTTCCTATTTGGAAATGCAGTAGTCATGGTTTGTGTTCGTGCTGACCGTTACGTTTTCAGTCATGCTTTGCACGTGATTTTGGCTCTCTCAGCCATAAACCATGTCCAGGTTTTCCCAGACCTATCCTGTTTTTTTCAGGCAGGTTGTGGTTTCTCTATGTCCACTTGCCCTAGCAGGTTGGGAACCTCCTACCCAGATACTGGACATTCAGAAGTCCTGCACTTGTAGCTGTCTGGTAAAAGCCACAGGCTATGTACACTGTGCTGCAGGTAAATTCAATATTATTCAGGAATAAATAGAAGCACCATACTGTGTGTGTTCTCTGGGTGCTTCCTGATACCTCCTGGATGTAGCAAATGTGCTTCTCCTGCCCGCCTCCTTTCAATTAAAATTGTTTCAAATATTCTCCTCAATTATTCCACATATTCTTCTCAATTATTCTGCGCATATGGAGCAGACCGTATGTAAAATAGAAGTGTTAGTACTGAATAACTCTATGATAAATGCACACTTACTGATGTCTTGTAAAAAAAAAGTATCCTTTATTAAGATTAAATTAAGTATTTACAAAGGTATTCCACTGAAACTGCATTCCAAACACTTTTTGTTCTGCAACCTTTTCCAAAGTCCGTCCTTGTGCAAACTGGGTTTTCCCAACGGTGCGATGTATGTTATTGCTTGAGAGTCAGGAGGAGCTCTTAGTTTTACTGGAGCATGTTTAAACCAGTTGTATGTCAAGCAGCTGCACCATATAAGCATAGATCTATTAAAATTGTTTTCAATCGGCAAACTGCATACAGATATATGTGTGCTAGTGGTTCAGAAAGCTCATCAGTAATTTCAATCTGAGCAAAAAGAGAGCAAGGGAAACTAAAAAGCAGAACCTTGCAGTTGGCTGAGATCTATGAAATAAATTCCTTTTCAGGAAGTGTCAATCAAGTATTTAAAACTCTCTGGCTCCTTAGGCACATCATCTCATTAAGTTTATTTGTAAGATGATGTTAGCTTTGAAGTGGCCCTTGTTATTCAAGGTGTTCCTGGTGCCTCTGGCTGCTTTCTGCCAGGTCTGTCACTTCAGAGCCTGCCTCCGCACTCCAATACAAGTTAATCAATGAGCGAGATCTCCGAGGAACAAATGCCTAGGCAAGAAAACAATCTCTTGTTTTGGCTTGCTGTTACTACCTACAATTTTCCTACAATCAGTCCCCCACTGGGTGGTAGAAGCTTGGTTAAAATAAATTTCTCTGAGATGTGAATGCCATGCCCAGCAGAACACGCAGCCATACGCTGAATTGCTGAGCTGCAGATAAGAAGTTCGCTGGAGGAAATACATGTCTCAGCTTAGCCTGATTTCACGATAGCAGCTCGGACATGCAGGATTAGATTTAAAGGGGAATTGTGCTCCAGTTCTGGGCCCTGCTTAAATGATTAGGTGGGAGGGAGGTATAAAACAGTTTTGTTCAAGGTCACTAGACTCGGTAGTTTTATTTTTTTTCTTAAAATGTCTGCAACAATCACTTGGGTTGACTTTAATAGAAAGCATAAGTTTCCTCCAGACAGCATAATACCCAAGGACAAAAAAAGAAACAAAGAAAGAAAATAAATACTTTCCTTGGAACAGATGTTGTATTTTTTGTTTTGTTTGTTTTATAGGAAGGAATTCATACAAACAAAATTATTAGCGCTGAAGTCATCTCAGGCATTTGCTGTTTGCTGTATACATCACAAAAGGATCTCGTGACTGGATTTCAGGTAAGAATTTGGGCTCGGCCTATGGGTTGCTTATCTTTAAGTGTAATTGTGCCAGCAACGTGAGCTCTGAGAAGAATATCAAGAAGAAAGAGAAAGATAGATTTGTTTTCGTCTTGGTAGTTTCATTTCATTGCAATGAGAAATTGCAGTTATATAAAACCTTTCGTTTCTAAGAAACTTTTTTGTGCTTGACAAACTGTATGCACGTATGAATCATTTCACAGAACCAGAACTATTTTCACCCAACACTGAAATGAAATCAACATGGCAGGTGCTTCAACAGTATGGCGCAATAATTTTGGAAAGAATGAAAGAGAGTGCTAAAATAAAGCTATGCAAGGAGTGTGATCAGCCATTGAAATTAGAACAGAGAGATGCTTGACCTGTTTTTAGTTAAAGCTTTCCTTGTGAAGAAAGTCCCACAAAAATAAACCAAATAATTTTGCTGAAAAGCATTATTCTATGTATTTTAAATCTTCCATCTTATCAGTCAAGCTGGTTCCTTTGGCACCTAAGACTAAAAGAGGTAACACATATAAAGAGGTAAAATTTATAAGCAGATAAAAAAGAAATGATTGTGAAGCACACTGTCAGCTATTTGAAATGAGAAAGTTGCCAACAGCATTTTAAGAAGAGATACATCTCAGGATTTCTGCATATAGTCCTCGTGGTCAAATACTATGGCATAAATTCTTGACAGCTTGATCAAAATAGATTGTACTTGGCATTTTCCATAGCTGAAGCAAAAGAAATACCACAAGCAAGCCTTTTGGTTTGTCATGCTTTTCATCATGGTGTTTATTAAGGATGCAGAACGTTTTCCTTTGAGCCATGACTGGGACTCTCCTGCCCCCAAGGTCTATGTGCTGCACACTGGGACACCAGTGGCCAGGCTCCTGCTGGAGCTGGTCCCAGCATGGGATCCCCCCAGGGGCTCAGCAGTGCTCCACATTCATTAGCCGTATGTCTGCTACCGAGTGGATAAACACACGCCGAGCAGCCAATGGAGAAAATCTCTTCTGCAAACATTAATTTTCATGATACACTTGAGAGTTAAGCAAGTTTTTATTATACCGATTTCACACGCAGACAGCACCTGAGACGTGAAGGTGAAATTAGGCTGCAAACAGAGCACTTGCCACTGAGAATGAAATCTAGGAATACTGTTGACATACAATTCCCCATTGTAGCTAGCAGGCAAATTTCTTTCTTAAAACTACTTAACACTGGGGTAACTTGATTTAAAAGTTTTCAGGACAATTCTATACCAATGAAAGCTACTAAAATGCTGCCTTGTTAAATTTCATTAAGCCTTAACTGCAGTAGATATCAAGCATAGGTCATTTTATTTAAAAGAAATAAAGATTCTTTAACGTGTAGTATTATAATTGTGCATACCACAGCTCAATTAATAATAAATAACCCTTACGCTTAAAAGTCGTGCTAATGATTTATGGAAGAACAACTTCTGCCAAGTAGAGAGTGAAGTGCTGCTCTGAAAAGTATGCTGAAAATGGAATCTTGATATTATTTTGGTTGAAGAAAAACATTTGTAGTATTTGCTTTTTTTTTTTCTTTTTTTCTTTTTCCCTTCCCCTCTCCTGTATGTTCTTTGGGGCTTTTTTTAGTAGCAGGAGAAAACAACAACAACAAAAGGTTCCATTACTGGCAATTTCAGTATTACTATTAAAAACTACCTGCCTGAAAATAGACCAGAAAGGGATTATATGGTCCGGTAAACTGAAGATTCCAATTGTTAATACATAATATCAAGAGAGATGATATGATAATAGCTTCTGCTTTGCAATTAGATTAAATGTATTTGTGTTGTGTTTCAAACCCAGCTTCAGTTTTCATTGCTGAAGCAGGAATGAGAATTGCAGCAGCTGTTTGAACTGCAAATCTAGAGAAAAACTTTCACAGTTGACTACACAGCCAGCCAGATGTACAAGATGGGCTTCTTAGCAGCGGAGGGAAAAGCGAGTTTTGGCTCCAGGTGGAACAGAGACCAGGGTTTGCAAATACAGTGGGACCAAGGTGCTTCAGCTACAGAAGAGACAGGGTCAACCGCTTGTAACATTGCAGCTGGACCGGCTAACATCAAGGGTCAAGATGAGAGTATCCATAATATTTCTCAGATAGCAGGGACTGATCCCTCAGTCCGAAATCTTTGTTGACCATGACAAGACTAATCAGAAGCAAAACTTTTGAAAAGCTATTACGAATGCACTTCAGCACTCTGAAGAGAGAGAAGCCCTACAAAGGGCTTCCTAGAAAAAAGTCATTATACATCAGTGTTTATATTTATATAGATAGATATATATTTATATGTATTTATTATACATAGACTCTAGTGACCACTTTCCAAGGAGAATTAAAGACTTAATTTTTTTTTTTCTTAAAATTGGGAAAAATCCTGTCCTTTTTATTCCATTCCCCTATAGTTTAGTGGCAACTTTTTTGCTACCATAACAGTGTTTAGACAAAGCGCTCTGCTCTTCCCTGATCATTTATTTAGTTAAATCAATGTAACGTATGACTCATGTTTTGACTACTACACAGCCAGCCAGATGTACAAGTTTGACCTAACTGTGAAGTATAAGTGTGCTGAAAACCATAGGTCTTGGTACTAGTTTGAGACATAGGTGAAGTGGAATGAAAACAAAAGGAAATGATGCTCTCCCAGATTCTGGGGTTGGTCTTTACTGAGGCCCTGCATGCTTTCCACCAAGACTCTTGAGAACTTCATCCCGAAGAGAAGAATGCAGTGCAACTGAAGACAGTCCAGCTGACCTATGCCATACAGCAGATACTTGCCTTTCCTGAAAAGTGGGGAGTAAACAGAGGCTTGCCATAGCTGATGTTAGAGTAGCCTCTTCTGTGATGTTACTCCACACTAGCTTTGGTTTATCTAGAGCATGTTCTTTAAATACAAGCAAACTAAGTCTCCTGGGACATGATGCCAGTCAGCCGCACACAGCCTTTTCCAGGGACTGAAATAGTCACCAAAACCTATGATTTTTGTAAAACCATCCATACTTTGGTGTTAGACCTCCTGCTCACATTCAAGCAGCATAAGTAGAATTCTGGGGTTAACACGAGCCCGTTAATTTTAAACAGTTGATCCGTGCTCCTGATTCTCTTCCTTTAAAATTTGCAGGCAACCAGGCTGGCAATAACAGTGACAGCAAACCACTGGTTTGTAGGTATAATGCAGATTAGGGGCAATGTAGGTTACTTTATGGAGTGATGCCAGCGTACTTCTGTCCTCTGGTGTTTCGGGAACGTGTCACTGAAGGCCTCACAAAACGTCTCAAAACAGGCTGTCAGCAGACAGTTACACTTAACTCTGCAAACAACACGGACAGGTTAAAACCACCGTTAAGAAGGTGCTGCATGATGGTAAGTAGTATTTAATTCTGCACTTTTTTTTTTTCCTTTTTAAACTATATGCAAAAAATATAACTCGGAATTTCAAGTTTCTCTAAGGATTCAAATGTATATTGGAATTGCATATAACTGAGTCCTCCTACTGGGTCTTGCCAAATCTGCCTGGAAGCAAACCCACTGATCTCTAGCCAGCCAGTGCGCGGTACTCTGGGCTCAGACATTACACAGACTACTATTCAAGCCCAGAAAAAGAAATATTACATGAACAGTACCAGCACCTCTCAGGGATATGGAAAGAGCAAAGCCTTGCTGGCACTTACAGAAACCGTATGATTGGATTGCTTATTTCCAGGGATAGCGTAAAATTTGGGCAGACATCATCCTATATGAAAACAAAGTTATTTCTTCCTTTGCAAGTGCCCTCATACTCAAACAATTCATAGTATGGGGTGATAACAGAAACCGACAAACTCCCTGAGATCAGGACTGTCCCGGCCACACACTGAAGAAGAATTGTTCTTATTTCACAGTCACAGCCACTTCTAAAACAAAATGTAACAGTGTGATGGCATAGGATAACATTCATCAAGTTTAAGAAGGACTTAAGCAAAAAAAAAACCAAAAAAACCTTAACCAACTGAAACTTCAGGTCATTCTAGCAATTAATCAATCTGCCTGCTAAGAAAAGTGCTGTTAAGTATTTGTCCAACTCTCTTCACAGCCAGTCTGTCTTCATGACCCATGTACATTCATGCGTTTGAGTTTTCACTCATCAAGATGCTCGCAGGAAGAGTGATCCACTACCACTGAAGTCAATGGAAAAAGGCTTTCACTTGATTTCCACTGGATAAGGCCCAAACCACACACTTTTAAGTTTTACACTCCTCTCGCACATCAAGTGTCAAATACTTGCACATGGGAGTGGTTGCACCCAGACTGATTATATTAAGTCTGCATGGGACATTGCTCAAAACGCAGGACCACAAGCTTCTTAGAGCGCTGTTAGAAATGCCAGGAAACAGAAGGAATGTGATACAATTTATAAGACACCATCATCATTTGACAATACAGAAATATCAGAATGCCAGATACAGCTTTTGCGGTTCCTCAAAACTTGTAATCACCTTGTACAGTAAAAAATAAAACAATAAAAAATAATTGCATTTTTTCAAAACAAAAAATATGCCTCTGTTTTAGTTTGCCATGAGAAGGGAAAGAAAATGAACTTGTCAAATAAATTATATGCTATGAATAACTCGCTGATTATTAAACCAAGCCGTTTATAAAACACATTGTTCCATATGAAAAAATGGGAGTTTTTTTCTGTTTCTTCCCAGCTGCATGAAGATCTTCCATTCAAAATTTCACTTTATTCTGCTAATTAATTACACAGGCTGTGTAGCTCTAACTTTAAAATGTTATTAGAAAGAGAACATGCTTTTGAATCAATATCAATCACATTGTTTTATTCTCTCAAGGGAAAAGAGGATGCTCGAAGGAAATTAATCCTATGTCTACACTAACTTGTTTCCATATAGAATGTGCTCCTGGCCTTTGGGAAGTTGCAGCATTGCTCGTGTATATCTACTAGTACTTCTATAACAAATTTTCAGGGGTTTTGTTTGACTGTTTTGTTTCAAGAAAGGTGGAGTGCAGAGCGATGTCCTTACAACCACAGGACTGATATCACAAGTTTGCAGTGTTTTGTCCCTGGCACAGGTTTCTCAGTTATCCAAATTTCTCCCAGCAAAACAAGGTTGGACATGGTGGAGTTCTCTAGAATGTGATAAAGAGTAAAGGTAAATAACTAATAATTTAATGATATAAATTATGTAAATAATTTATAATTAAATAAATTAAAGTAAATAAATTAAAGTAAATAAATAATGATAAAGGGTAATGACCAACCCTTATTTTTCTGCCTCACGCTGTCCTCTCCATATTGCTGCCAACAAGAAAAAAAGCAGCTCAACAGGAAATCAGTTCATAAACATGAGATTTAAGTACACCAAATAAAGAGGTTTCAAAGTGAACCAGTTGAGATTTCATCCTGTATAGACCTCTGTGTTGCTAATTCCCAAAATGTGATGTTTGTTATCGTACTATTTTTCCAAAGACCACAAAAATCACTAAATCATAATTTTTTTTCCAGTTTTCAGATATGGATCCTACCCTTGGGTCAGGGGAAAAGCGAGGAAAAATAGTCTGAATTTTAGCCAGCATGCCCACATACTGATTGTATTGATAAGCTGACACCATATTCTACTTTATCTACTGTATCCTATTAAAATTATGTAGCAAACCTGCTAGACTGATTCATTGCAGCTGTTATAAAAAAAAAAGTTTTTTGGGAAATACTACAACACATACATTTCAAAATAAATATTGTTAGCCTTATGAAGAACTGGCTTGGAAAGGTGAAAGGTGTAACAATTCAACCCATATAAACAGTCAATCTCTGAGCAGTAAAATGACAAGAGTTCAAGCCTAACCCCAAAGTTCTCCCTCTCTCCCCAGGATTCCACAGGGAAACTTGCTGCTTCCAATTTTACTTTTGTTTTTGCTTTGGGTTTGGTTTTCTCCTTTTTTTCCACTACTAAATGTTATTTTCCATAGACCAAAAAATGTTTGATGGCAAGAAAAACAGTGTGTCTCAAAGCAAAGCTTATTAAATATTATAAAAATACTCTACATCATAGTATAGGAGTATTCTTCTGAACTTTTGAACTTCAGATTCTCCAAAGCATGGTTGCCCTGAATCTATCAAAGCAATGTGCACCACTGCTGTGGAGAGGATCTTATTCTTGATGCAGTTTATTTGGTATCTTTTTAAGATAAGAAAGTCAGTCTTGTCTTACAGCAAACTTTGAAGCTCATTCTAATTAGAAGGACCTCTTCTATTATTTTACTGTGTTTATTCACTCCACTTTTTTTTTTATGGCTAAAACCATTCCAAGAAAATGGTCTTAGCAGTTGGCTGCTTAGCACTTCATCTGTTCCTGCTGCTTATTTTTCCCTTGAAGTCACATTCCTGATTTAAAGGCACTGAGCTTGTCCCTGTAGCCATCGGTCCTTATGCAATAAAGCCATGCACTGCAGACACCAGATGCAATTAGATTGTCAATCAAGCAAGCAGGGGGAATGCCAGAAGTGAAATGATTATCTCTTCAGGCTCAATAACACAAGCTTTAATAGCTTAAATCAAAACCTAGTATGAACAGTAAGTTTTTCACTTGCTCCCATATCTTATAGCAACTTCTATACTAATATTAATACCGTTAATATCAGTGTTAGTGTCTGTAACAACAGTATCATACAAATTCAGGTGAATTGTCAGCATATCTTGGAGATTCCTGATGTAGATGTCAGCCACCTTCTGGTTTCTTTAGGACATTCTTGTGTCCTTCAGAAAGCACCCAGAGGCAGGAGCGCAGCAGCAGCCTGCCTGCCCCAGAGCCCAAGGTTTAATCCTGGCTGCTCAGCACCAGGGAGCTGGAGAAGGCTGCAGACAGCTTGTGGGAGAACATGCCGAGAGCACAGCTCCACACATTTCCTTCTCTGTCAAATACACCAGCACTAAAAAGCAAATTTATACAAATGTATACAATAAATTAGGATTTAAAGTTATTATAGCTAACCCATTATGGAAACAAATCAAAAATGCTTAGTTTGTCTTAGATGTGTTCTGTGCTGCCAGAAGGACCCACTTGTGCCTTTAAACTCATCAAACTACAGGTGTTTCATTTCTGGCCATATTAAAATAGTCAATTGGAAGGCTGCGGAAACTCAGTTTTGTGCTTACTAGACACTCAGATGTGCTAATTTTGTTATATGAAATTTATTTCTTTATATTGTTATTCACTTTGTGGTTGTTCCCATTCTTCAAGCTCTAGTCGTGCTACTCTGTTTCTTTCCCTTCACCTCCCAAACTGCAAATATGAACCCTAGAACTTCCTGGGCTGACATAATTTCCTTCTATTTTCCTGCGAGATATCTGGAGGTCAAGAACAAGCAGATCTGGATGAGGAGAGGGTCTTTGAAAAGGATTTGGTGATACGGGCACATGTTTTATGTCAGTCACCAGAATCCCCACTGACGTTTGAAGCACCACCTCTGGTTCAGAAAATGCATTGCCTGCTGAATAAATATTCAGAGGAAATATCACTAATCACTACAGGTATGCCTTTTCCAGGATTTTCTCCAGATATCAACCTCTGACAAAAAAAAAACCAAAAAACCAAAAAAACAAACAACCAAACAACCAACCTCAAAACATGACACAAAACACTAATCTAGAAGGAAGTTTCCTCTAAAACTGTATCCATGCCTCAGGTAAGCAATACAATTGACAATCTTGACCAAAATATCTCTCTTGAAAGATTGTTCAAAATATTCTGCCCTTCCATATTTAACTCTTTCTTGTAGTCAACACAAATGATAAATATTTTATTTCTTTTTCATTCTATTGGTAGCTGGCCTTATCATCAGTGTAGGTCAATGACCATTTCCCTAAGCCCATCCAGCTCTCTCCCACTCTACCTCCATCCCCAAGGAGACGCTCTCTTTTTTTGGAGCACAACCTGAGAAACATTGTTCCTTTCAGCTGTTCTGCGTTCTCTTCACAGCCTTTTCACCTGCTGAAGACCTTCTTCAGAGCCATGCCTGTGCTGTCCTGTACATCCAACGGGGGCATGACATGGAAAAAGCCACATACTTGATTTAAATTACAGAATAATATCTTTTGTATTTTCTTATGAGTTTGTGTAGTTACTTACCATGCTTCCTTTTGAACGAGATGCAGAGAACAACATTGTAATGACCTGGTCTACCACTGATTCAATTCACTAAAATTTCAAGGGCAGTTTTTCAATCTTAGATATCAGTTCTTTTCTGCTCTTCATGCACCTGCTAATAAAAGTTTTTTCTATATTGTCTCCTTATCCTCAATGCAGTACTTTCCAAACTTCTGTAATAGAAGTTTTTAATCAACTTGTCGTGATTGATTTAATGGGTACATTTACTTGTAGTACTACACATGGTTCAAAAATCAAAGATAGCTTACAGACATCTGCTCTGTTCAGTATCTGAGATACATTCAATCTATAGATCATAGGAGCCCTTGTACAGCACACAGCTAGTGCCTCACAGCCAGCTTGAAAAATTATACAGCTGACCACTGCTCTGTCTCATTTACTCGCCTAGTAATTTGGACTCATTTAGCTTAAGTACTTTGCTGAACTGCAGCATTAAAATATCCCTACATCTTGACTTTATTAATTTCCAAACATCAAGAATTCCAGAATTCTCTAAAGTGTCTAAGCAATGCATGCATCTCAGCGATGCATGTTAAAAACAAAACATCTGTATTGAATTCACTTTCCATGCTCCACACAGGTTTCTTACAAGAAATTCAAACTACTTCTGGCCTGAATCCAGCATATTTAAAAGTTTTTCTGCATTTGTGGGAAGACGACTGAGGCCAACAGTTCTGCTATTTTGCCACAGTGAAACTCTTCACCAGAGAGACGTTTTTGATCTGAACAGAAAACAATGTTTTTTTCCTGGATACATTGAGGACTACATATTGAGTCTTTATTGTTGTGCATAAACTAGGAACTAAGTATGTCATTGAGTGCATTGCATTCCAGATAAATGCAATGCTGAGTTTTGGCTGTATAAAGACATCATGACTGAATACCCCACTCCTCTACCCCCTCCGCCTCATATGCTGTCAGAAACAAAATGGTTCAGAAATCATTTTCCCCTGAGGGATTAGATGCTCACACTAATTTTGCCACTGGCATAAATTCTCTCAGATTCAGAGGTATGTTCACTCTTTATTTCCAATATATTCAGAATACCTATAGCTTTCAGCAAGACACAAAAGCTAAATGAACTAGAAAGAATGGGAAGAAATTCTTTTGACTCTGTACTGTGAAACAAACAGTCACTGTTATAAAGACAAAAAAATGTATGGTGGAGACAAAACAGGCAGTGAAGCCAGACCACCGGCTTTATACAATATCAGAAAAAAAAAAAAAAAAAGTTTTTCATATATTTGTAATATGCTAACCATGATGTGAGTTTAGGGAAAGCTTCCACTGTGTCTCTTGACAGCCAAAATCATTTGAAAATAGCACGATATGCTGGAATGCCAGTGCAGTGGTGACATCCCCACGTTTAGAAGCAGCCCAAATGAACATCCATTCTTTCTGTTGCAATGAATGGTGTCTCGGTACGTTCAATATTATCAAGTCTCCTTACGAGAATGTGTTGGAGTTTATAATCTTGTTCTTTGATTTTCTCTTCATGTTTAGCTCACTTCAATTTTCTTTTGAGATTAAATGACACTGTGGCAGGATGTGGTCAAATGATAAGGTCAGAAAAAAAAAAAAAAGAGATTGTCTTTGAGCACTGAGCAATAAATCATTTGAAGAAATTAGAACAAAGGCTGGTAGAATGTTCTCACTATCTTGTGAGATAAAGAATGAAGCCTGGTTATAAATAATTAATGCAAAGTAGAAGTTGAGACCTGTAATACCAGGAAGGTGCTACCTTAAATATCTTTGGCCTTGTCAGATATAAGATTTAAACAATTTAGCAAGTACTTGATTTGCATGTATAATTACAATGATTACATATGCTGATAGGGTAATTGAATTTGCTAATGACAATTAGCCATTTGCACATAAAATTATCTAATTAACGTGCACATTTTCAAATGAAAAATGGTGTCCTTCACAGGTTTTAAAAAAATCGTTTTCTGTGTTGCGGCAATCGGGGTTAGTGATAGTTGTGTGGTTTGCTTTGGTACCTCACACTGATCAACGGTTTTGTGATCCAGAGTCTTTAATCGGATAAACACACTTTTGCACAGCAGCACAGTACATGTACCTGGCTACAAAGAACATGGGCGTACAGCATGTTCTCCTGCAACGTTCTTGGTTAATTACTCCTAAGAGGAACATTATTCACACTCAAATAACGGGATGCAGGAGAAGATTCCAACTGCTCCTGCTGTGCGTCCACTCATGGTGGTCTATTAACGTTTTACTGAATGTCTACTTCATTTTGATCAGTTTAAACTCTGGGAATTGCCTGGTACAGCACAGTCAGGCAGGAGGCATTGTGCATCCAACGACACCGCTGTGCCTTGCAATGGAGACAGTAGTAATGATGCACACCAGCCGTCCTCCAAAACGGCTTACCAGCCCCTTCAGGTCTGTCACGTTTTTTTCCATCTAGCTGATCACAAGATACCAGTCAAAAACCAGGAAAAATCATGAATGCAAACAGTTCCAAGGAACACAGAAGTTAGCAGAACTGTCAGTAGGTCAAATAATGACATTAGGTGAGATCATTGAATTTCAGTATCACATTTTCTACTGCAAACAATATTAATCACTTAAATACAGAGATCCCAAAGCACTTTTCCAAAGCAGTAAAAATCATAAAACCATATCATATAAGACAGAAGTTTTCACTGTGATCATATCTGGCCTCCCAGATAATACAATCCAGGAGATTTGACCAAGCTATTCTTGTCAATTCCCAATGAAGTAGCAGAGACAAAACTGACTTCTTTCCTATTGCTCAGTAAGTCAGTGGCACATTTGCAAATGCAGCTCAGACTCTGGGCTTCCAGCACCATTCTTAGGCAAAGAACAAGTCCTTACATGATAAGATAAATAAGAAATAAAAGGTATTGCACAAAAGATTTTGAGACCAAACTTTATGTCCAGGGATCTGTAGCTGTGCATTAACTCCAGTGATGAAAGCTACTTTAGGTGAAAAAAAAAAACAATACAAAAACAATAACCACCCTGCACCAAAACAACAGCACCACCACCACAACCAAAAAAAAAAAAAAAAAAAAAAAAAAAAAAAAAAAACCAAAACCCATAAGTAAACAAAACCAAAAGGAGGGAACAAGAGAAAAGAAAAAGAATGGCCATCTAGGAAAAGCAGCAATGTGATCTCCACACAAACTTTCCCCTCTGGATAGAAAGGTGATTAAACCCTAGAACAAGTTCCCAAAGAGCTTGTGAAGTCTGCATGGTTGGAGAGACTTAAAACCCAACAAGACACGATCCTAAGCACCCTGCTGGAGCTGATGCTGCTTTGAGCAGGAGGTTGGACTAGTTAACCTCCAGCAGCCCCTTCCCATCTCAGCTACTATGATTCTGCTATAAATGTTAAGCCACTGAAGGCACTGAGCAACAGATTTGGTGTGTTTTGAAGTTATCAGGAAAAAAAAAAAATCACCATCGTTTCAGGGTGAATACAGTGCAGCTTACTCAAAGAGATGTCCTAACATGAGTTATTTTTTTTCCTCCCAAACCTGTTAACGACACAAGAGACATAAAAGGCCACTAAGTTGTGTGGAATAATCTGCTTTAATAGTAGAGATTCCTAATCTTGAATCTAGGAAAACTCCACATTTTACTGCAATTTTAGATGTCTTGCCACTGTTTCTCTGCCACTACACCCTGATATGAAGCATGTTCATGTTCATCACTGTTGAATACGGCTCTGTGGTCATTACTTAGTGAAAATATCAGCTTAATCTGCAAATTATACCCATAACTAATCATAAAGGTCATGATATACAAGCATTGTATATACATGCATTGAATTATATAATATATATTATATATACAAAATATAATGTAATTCTTAGCTCAGTAGCCAGATAGTTCAAAATGTGTTTAATTTCTGTGCATGTTAAGGGCAGGAAAAATGGTCACAGACACACAGGACAGAAACTTTAGTTTCTCTTCTTGTATCTGCCATAACATTTCTGCAGGTTAATGTAAGCAAATCTACATTACATCCAGATCAGCAGTAATCCGAGATTATTAACACTGTCCTGTTTCAGAGAAGTGCTGGAGAACTTATGTTTGTAATGTACTCAAGAGTCTTAAAGGTAATAAGAACACATTGTATTGTTCTGGAGTCACAGTAAAGAAAGACATAAGGAAATTTTATTATTAGGATTGTTATTTCACACTACTTGCAAATTTAAGTTGAATTCTGCCAACAGTTGTCCTTCCCTCTGTTCTCAGAAAAGAAGCCAGGGAGGACTCGGACTCGGTTCAGAAAACTGATGGGTGTTCTGCCCCCACACCCGATGCCAGGGATGACGGTATGCCCTCAGGTTTTGATACTTTACGGGTTTATTGTCTTGCTGGAGTAAATTCACACTTACTTCTCACTTCTCTGGAGCCTGTGCTGTTATCACATTGTGATAAAGCAGGGAGCAACCAAAATGCAAAGTCTTTCTATTTCAAAGTTATTCTATTGTGATGTGAATGTTTCATTTAAAATGTGCTGTTGAACTTTCACTGGATTCACTAGAAAGTGATTAGGAAAGGACAAAAGAAGGATTTTACACAAACAGCTCTGCCTGCAGGGGTTGGGAGTGACCTAAGCATAGTGCATCAGCCCAGTAATTAGATGTGTGCATAATTCAGCAGCTTTTCTTCAAATCCCTTACCTAGATCATGCAGAGAATGGTTGTGAACAGGAGTATCACATCTTGCAGGTGAACATCCTATTCACTACAAGGGAATGAGGCCTTCAACTCCAAAGCATCCCCTTGAAACCTGATGGATGAACAAGGCCATGCTACAGTTTCCCAGTTTTTGTGAGTTTCTGCTATTTGTCTTGCAGAAAACTTATACACACTTTATATGATATCTTATACATATCTTTATATGATATAAAGTTATATCATACAGATTATTAGGTTTACAGGCTGATTTAAGGCTTTCAGTTCCTTTCAGTTCTCGCTTTCAGGAATGTATTCTTGAAATTATAGTGCTCTAACACCAGAAACAATCTCATTTCACTGACAAAACTTCAGGATTTTATATATATTTACTTATTCCCCCAGTTACAAACTATGGCTTGTGTTAAAAGATAATCAAGAAACATAATCTGGTTTTGTTACTGCAGTTATGGACCACATACTACACATGAGAGGCCAAACCGAGAAACCTTCATTTTTCAATGTGTTCTATTTTACTTGGAAAATGCCTTAAAAATGCTAGGGGGGCTAAAAAAAATTCTCTGTACAGAGCAAGGCACCAGTTGGTCCTGTCAGTGGCTACCTGCAGCATTTCAATTCTCATGAAGAGCAAACGCCCCAAACCTTAGAAGACATGACAGCACCCCAGGTGCAGCTTCCTTTGCCAAATTACTCCGTTCAAATTGACAAACTACTTTAGGAAAGGATAGTAATTATCTTTAGAAACACTGCAACACGGGAGAAGCTTGATTTAATTTAATCAGTAGCACTGTAATTTAAGTTATGATGCATGCTTTAATTATTTAAAGCACAAACGCTCTTCTCAGAAAACTCATTAGGGATGGAGTCATTGGGAAAACCTCGTCATACAGGAGTTTTCTCGCCACAGTCACTGTGAATATTAGGGTGCTTTTTTTTTTCTCTGAGAATTTTAACTAACTCTGTTCAACAGTTTGAGCTCTACATCTATAAA
>JAVJGJ010000060.1:68294447-68304940 GCA_035590215.1 Microhierax caerulescens | reverse complement strand
GGACTGATAGAATAATCATACACTTATAGCTAATTATGCATTAAATTTACAAATTCATACAATTATATCATTACAGATTTCGCCACTACTTTTGGTCTAGTTCCTGATATTTACTCTATTATTCCTTCCTGTCCCAATCACGGAATTTAATATTCATATAGGACTCCTCTTTGTGAGACTGATTAAATCAGTTAATCATTTATCCCTGAAAAAAAAAAGTCACATTGCATAAATGGTTCATGTTAAACAATAAGAACGAAACTACCACTAAAGAATACTGCTAAAAGCATGATTTTTGAAGTCATCCCTAAAACCAGGCGATTAGAGAAGTAGGCTAACAGCAGCGCTAGATTAGTGATCATTACAGCGCTTCGCATTTACATAACACTTCTAAATATTTCATAATATATACATGACTAAATTAAACCTCAAATGCTTCCAAGAGACAAAGGCATAAATTATGCTCACCATGGAACTGTATGTTCTAAGACAGAGAGATTTTCAATCACGGAGTGAAGCTAATGTTTGAAATGAGGGGGGGAAGGGGGAACCATGGCAATCATGCTCTTGAGCCTTAATCAAACTAGCAGCACTGCTAGAACAATACTCACAAGATACAAATTAAGAGCCAGGGTTTCTGGTTGATTTTGTGCAACATCTATTCATGGGACTATCTTTAATTTTAGGTCATCCTACGCCTGGTAAACAAACTCCCCTCACGCCTCCCCGCAATGCAAATTATTATGAAAATAACCAGGCCTGAAGAAGAGTCCGTGCTTCAGATCCACTCAGCTGTGAATTTACAGAATCACTTTGCTGCTTTGGGCTTTCTTTGCTGTTGATTTTTAGCGAGTATCTGGAGTAGTTTTCATGTTAAAAGGTACACTGCCATCACGCTTCGCAAGGACCCTAAGCTATGCTGTGGTATATGAAAACAGTCTTGGGTTCTGATAAAATACATCAACTCGGAACACAAGCTGCGCTGCTAACCTGTGCGTACACCTGCAGCTTAGGGAACGGGTACGTCTGGGTTTTACAGCAACAGCACAGTTTCATACACTGCAGGAAGAACCGAGCCCTCTTCACACGCTGCTGCTCCTTTGAGCAGAGAAGGTATCGTCTTAGTTACAACTACGTTCTCCTTCATCCCCACCTCTCCCAGCACCAAACAGATGGCAAAAATTGGGGTGGAATATTTTAGCACCGGTAGCTTTTTAACATACGAGTGATCCTACGGTTTTAGTTTAAAATTCCTTGTTAAAACTAGTGGAATGTCAGCTGTCCGGAATGCCTGGGCTTTCACAAGCTAATACAGCTTTAATAAATATATTTGGGAAAGTTTAGAGATCAGCGCGTGCAAAGCGTCTTTGCTGCTCGCTATTTGATCTCCTCGCTGCAGTCATTGAACATGGCGTTTCTTCCTCAAGGCAATCAGGAAGACAATATGTAAAAGTCATTTCAAGATGCTGTCCCTTTGACTTGTTTCCCTTTGGATTTCACAGACAATCTCAGGCACGATTCATATTCCGTATAGGCTGATTATACTCAGGGAAAATCGTACCCATTCTAAGAAGCAGTCATAGTGAATATACTTAATCTGGATCACAGACAGATTAATGTCCTTGCCTGATGTTAAGTCCCAGCGCTGGAATGACACTGCCTTGAATGTCTCACGAGATGTAAGGAATAAACTTCTAGCTACTAGCTTTATAGAAAAGGATACACCACCCCCACATGTAAGGCTGTAAGAGTGGGGAGCTTGGAGGGGTTAGCTCAGGTGCCCTGCGTTACTGTCATCTTCAGAGCTACCTTCCAGCTTTCAAAGCCTCCTATGGTTTGCACGTGTGGAGCATTTGGTACAGTATTGCCAGAAAAAATGTTCTCCATTCGCAGCCGAGTAAGCAAAATGATCCCTGTTTCTATAAAACGTGCAAGTCTCTTTGGATGAAAGGCAGGTTGCAAGCACCCTCTTCAATTCTATCTCTGAGCACAGGATAAAGAGGGGACATTTTGATATTCCTCCTAGCACTTTTGTGCAATCAAACCCTCCTGCACTGCATATTCTATCATCACCTTCTAATGACTGGAGATGTATAATCAGACCTCATAAATGAGGCATGCCACTGCATCATCATCGATAATGAAAAGTATTCTTCCTTACAGCAAAGCAGCGTGCATCTGGCTTCTGTGGTTTAGCAGCAGCATCAATCCAGGCAGTCAGTTCAGCCCTGGCTCATGTACATTCCTGTCAAGCTGCATTTCTTTTAATTCTGGGGCAAATGATGACTAAACTGAACTCCATACATCTACAAATCATTCCAATGGGTGGCTACAAAAAGGCGCAGAATGTTACGTTGGCTAGAGGAAGTGTCACCTACAGTGGGAGGCTGCGATATAAAGTTTATTTAGTGAGTGCATGATAATCGCATCAGCCAAGATATTACAATGTTGGAAGCAATTAGAAATTACGATACACAAGATTCAAAAGTAAAAGCAATTTGAACTGCACAGAGGAGGATAAAACAAGCTCGTAAACAAACAGCTTTCCTAAAAATATTCTACTGTGAATGATGGCGGGGCTTTCACTGTCCCCTCATCCAAATACATCATTTTTTGTTTTCATGAAGGACATTAAAAGTCACAAAATAATGAGTGGGTGCTAAAAATAGAGCAGAGAGACCAGGATACAAAGAATGCATTTAAATTCCTGAAGACAATTAGCCAAATGTTTTGGTTTAAAGCTGTCATCTAGAAATCTGAATCATTGCTAAAAACCTAGTTGGTTATTTTCTTACCTCTCTCTCTCCAAATATGCAAAAGTTATGTGTAATCAGATTCTCAAATGCTATATTTCTATTCTGTGTCACAAACAGAAGATTAGCTCTTAACATTTTATCAAAACATTTCTCACTTTGGGTTCATGTCACACTAGTGGAGGATGATATCATCGGCTGTGCTTGCTGCAGCCTAACAAATTGTGACACACTGGATCTGCAAACATATTGGGGACAGGCTTATAAAGGCACCTGCAGTCACCTCACATGAGCTCATCCTTAAGCCTAAACTCATCTCAGAACGCTGGTGACATGAGCACCTACTCGTTACGAGTTTCCATCACCTCCAAGGAACGTCAGGAGGAAACTCAGGTCTGTGCTGCCTGTAGTGCAAGAGCTCACCAGGTGACATGTGGTGCAAACGAAAGCAGAACTCGGTGCCTTGCCGGGATATACAACTGCAGAGTGCAGCACAGTAAAGTCCTACGGCACGTAAGGAAACGTTGGGCAGATCCCGTGGGCCAGCCGAACTCCAGAGCCAGGCTGGCACCTCCAGCTGAACCCGAGCAGCACAAGCCGTCAGGGAGCATTATGCAGAGCTATCTCACAGAAAGCTGAAATAAGACCCAGTGGGTGCAGCCTGACACCGTGTTATTTCAGCTTTTCTACCCCTTACCTTAGAAGCATGGTGCTCAGACACATATACTTCTGATAGATGAGTACTGTAACAGAAGACTGAGGTGACCAGCAGCTCTAACTTTTACTATCTTTTCCCCTAAAAAAGCTGGTGATCTTAATTCCCGTCTCATTGTCTCTCAAGTACTACACATTTACGTTTTGTCCTTTGTGGTTTTGTTCTTTCCCACTTTTGCAGCTCAGTGTCTTATTCTCAGTTTTCCTGTCTGGTCAGAACATTTCTGATTCTTTAACATTGCATCTGTTGCATCCATCCCCTCTCCCAGCTTCTCCTTGTATTTATAAAATGAGTTTTCTGTGTTTATAAAATGAGTTTTCTGTGTTTATATGACTAAGTTCTTTGGATTTATAACCCCAAGTACAGTGAGGCAATACAGGAGAAGTTAAAAACCTCTGAAATGATAGATAAATGACCCTGGAGGTTAACAATTTTAATATCTGTGATGACCTGCCAGTTATATACTCTGTGCAGGCAATATGTGTAAAGAATATAGGGCTAAAGAGCTTTTCACTTAAGCCTGAAATAATAGTAAGCTTATTTTACACATAGCTAAGATAATTGTAAACTCATCTTCTAGAAAAAAAAAAAAAAAAAGTCAAAATGCACGCAGCAAAATTCGAATGGTTAACCTCTTTCCCCCAGACGGATACTAAAACCTTTGGCTTTGTGTAGAAATGGCCTGGGAACCTATAGATAGTCACCCCCTGCATCTTCTGTCGCAGGATATAAGCATCTGACCAGGTGGCAGCAACTTCATCACCTGCCTGAGCTCCAGCACCAGAGCACAGCTGGCTCTGCCCAGAGCAGGTGCAGGAGAGCAAAGTGTTTAATGTTTGTAATTTGCAGGCAAAACAGAGGCTATAAAGGCTGGGCAAGGTCATAACAAACCTGATGTGAACCGATTTTAATTGAAAATAAATAAATAACGTTGTTTGTTTTCCCTGCGACTATTATTTTTAGTACCACCACATCTGGTCGGTTTCAAGCTCTTTGGACTCAACAGCCCAGCCCTGACTCCTGTACACACATCTGAGATACACCACAAAGTGAAAGTTATAATTAATAGCTCTGTCAAGTGTCTTTCTCAAGGAAGGGGCTGCTCTGTCAGAAGCTTTTATTGTATTACATTAACCAATAATTTTTAATGAAACCAAATTGCAAATATAAGTTAAATTATCTGCATTTTTTTAATTTACCTTTACATGGTGTCGCTTTCAGCTTATAAAGCTACCTAAAATCCTTTAATCTGAAAACATTAGACCATTTGAAAAAGGTTTAATTTTGCAACAAATTAAATGGAAGTAATGCTTCAACATTTTATCTACTTTTTCTAGTGTTTCAACCCACTTTTACAGAAATCTTTTGAATGTATAAGGCTGAATGTGCAACAGCTATTTTACTTCATATATAGGCTTACATCTAAATGAAAATTAAAAAAATCTGTTATGTAGAATAAACTCCTATTATCAATCTTTCTATTGCCCAAAGAAAATACAAACATTGCATTATGCTGAACATATTCAGTCTGGTGTCAGTGGAAGTGGGCTGGCAATATCACCTGCCAACCCAGCAACAATTTAAAAATTGTCAGAAAGAAAGTTTTGAAGCCTTTTGGAAAATGCTCTAAAAGCGCACATCATTTCAGTGAGTTGTTATGGGAGTTACATTCTAAAAGTTCTCTTTCATCACAGATTATTTATCCATATTCTGAGAAGGTGTAGGATCCATACAGTACCAGGTATATCACCTCAGCCATCAGGCTGATAGAATAATTTTTTTTATTGGGCTCGGACTTGCCTCTGGCACCTCTGAGCAGCTGATCTGTAAGCATCTGGCATCAAGTCTAAGCCTCATCTCCTTCTGCTTCTCTATTACCTCTCATAAACAAAATCAAACAGGTGAGATGTTCATCTTGCATCTTTCTGCTTCATATTTAGGGTAAATGAAGCAAACAAATGCTGCATATTTCTGTTTCATTATTGTAGAAAACAAAATGTAGCATCTTTAGTTTTCAGGAATGCTCAAAGTCAAGTTCCAGTGCTGCCCAAATCAACTACCCTTTAACTGCACCTCCTGATAGAGATTATGGCAGAAGAAGTAAAATCTACGAGGGCAAACATTAGAATAACAGAGAAGTAAAGTTATTGACAGAGAGGAACTAAATAGAGATAAAATAATAGAGACTATATTTCACTCAGAATGAAAACAGCTTTTAGAAATAAATGAATATGGAAATAGACATTTTTCTGAGAGCCATAACAGCAGAAAGGCTTTCTTTCCTGCCCTATAGGTCATACACTGAGAACATTCTGGTTTCAGTTTTATCAGGAACCTTTGACTACATTTCTAAACACACTTAAAATAATTTCTCCTTTGCACTCCCACCCCCAGCCCGTGGTATGTGCATTTTCTCCAGACTGTTAGAATGGTCTTCGGTAGTTAAGCTTCATTCATTTTGAGATCCAAATGAAATACACGAGTCAATAAAATATTTTAATAGCATCTAGGTTAGTGTTAATAAAATAGTGGCATTACACCAATGTATGTAACTTTAAATTTTATTCCTTTTGTGCTTCCAGTCATGCTTTCCTTTAATAACTCAAATGAGCAGAGACACAAAGCCGCTGTGGTAAGCCTCACCAAGTGCTTTGAGAGCTGGTACGCCAGAGCTCAAGTCCTAATTCACTTATTTTCTGTTTCCCCAAGTGCTAATTTTTTTTTTTTTTTTTTTTTTTTAAACAATTTAAAATTCTTATAGCAGATTATAGTTCTATAAGCTATCAAATAAGACAGTTTCTGCATGGTGACAGTTAGGCCTTCTAGCCCGAGAAACAAAGAGGCATGGAGACCTAACGAAGTGTCTTGCTCTCTAATGAAGTGCCCTTTTGTCCACGTGAAATGGTACAACATGGCTGTAATTGGAGAGTTGGATGTATCTTAGGTTTGCCAGTTAGAGGCTTAGAAACTAAACCTAACCCTCACACACACCCATATTTTTCTTTCTTTGTTGGCTTCTTAATATAATTTAAATGAAATTGAGATATAATACATATTATGCTTGCAGTGTTGGGGAAGGCACAGACAGTAGACACCAAGGGTCCAATAAAGATGCAGAAGAGAGTGCTCAGGGCCAACACGTAATTTAATACTGGTTCCATTGTACATACTATTTCTAAACTGAACAGTCAAAATAGCTGTAAATTAAATTCTCGGGAGAAGAAAAAGGTTTTATAAGGATGAAAGAACTCTAGAGAACAAATACTGAAGAAATTGACACTTTCTGCAGACCTTTATTGCATAATTCTTTGTGAATATCAAAGTAAAAATATGTTTTTCAAGTCGGTATTTTTGCTCATGTAGTGTCAACTTCCTCCTTCTGTTTCCTTAATTTTCTTCTATTTGTATACAACAGTGCTAAACCACCAATTTAAATGTGAGAGCATTCCAGACCGCCCTCAAACCTGATTAAATGTATGATTCACCACAGCGCATTTGCTTAATGCACTTACACATTACACATCACTTACAATGCACCATTATATGATCTCAAAGGTCTTTTCCAACTTAAATGATTCTATGATTATCACACTAAACTTTGCTCTTTGGATAAAGCGTGCAACACTGATTTTGGTATGTTTTACCCCACACAGTGTATCTATCTACCACATGAGAATTTACCAAGCATAAAATAGGCAACAAAGCAAGAAAAAACTGTATTTTTTTTTTTTTTCTGATAGCTTTAGCTCTTGGGGGAGCTGTGTGTAGACCGAATCCTATTATGTCAGTATGGAACTCCAGCGTTATTTCAAACAAATCCATAAAACCACACTTGGATTTCTAATATCATAATTCAGAGAATCAACAAATATAGAGACTTTAAACTCCAGGTCACCTGGCTCAAGTCCCACTTCGGCTGGTGGCGAGTCTAACAGCACCCATGTGCGCCGTGAAGGTGGTCTTTGCGCAGACACAGGCAGGTGTGGAGCTCACTGCGTTCTGTCACATACATTGCGCTATAAAGGGGAAAATAAAACCCTCCACTGTGAAAGCGAAGGTGTAAGTATGTGGGAAGCGAGCTAGTATTTAGCCCTCAGATGATTTATAGAGGCTGCTACAAAGTTATACCACTGATGAATGAGTTTTCTCTTACTTCAGTAGAAAAAGAGCTTAGGAAAACCCATAACCAAGTTCAACCTTCCAGTATTTTTCCCTCCCATTAAATGCCTTAAAGCATAAGCCTATCCAAAATTAATTCAACCAGTATTACTAAATAGTGTCCTTAAGTGGATTATAAAAATGCCAGTCAAGTTGCACGCAAATAAATTCTAACATCTATTTGTAAATAAATAAATAATAGAAATCCAGGCACCTACCTGCTACCACACCATGCTTGGATTTCAGTAAGCAAGCAGACAGTTGACTGCTGTTAGAACCAAGGAGCTGTGTGGCCACTAAATGTATGCAATTATTTGGCAATTCATTAGCACATATTAATGCAGTTAGGAGTGATTAATTCAACAGGTGTAATCATTTTGTAGAGGTGCAGCCTTTGAAAGCTTGACCTGCAGGCAGCCACACAGCAGACCTGATGAGCTCTATGTCTAGGGGAAAGGAGACCACTTGCAAACAGCCCAAGGACATATGCCACACCGTGAGATTAAAAAAAGTTGTCAGAAAATAGTCAAATTAATCAGCAAAATCTCCCCTAAATTTATGTGAGGCAAACACCCATTGATGGACTATTCCTGGTTTTGCTTTTAAGTAAATGCCAAATGTAAATATAATTGTATATTCGCTAGATCTAACGGGGGGCAGTGAAAAGGTGAGGCAGAGGTTTGACCCAGTGACCAAAACCATGTTCCCTTGTGTCACTGAGGAGCTGTGTATCCAGGTCAGTTTACCTACAGGGTGAATGCATTAAAAAATAAGGTGTTTTCTTAACAAAATTATGCATTAATTAATTTTTAAAAAATTATATATTTTGTTTTAAAAAAATTAATTAAAAAAACACTACAAAGAATCAAGACAGAAATGCTAGAAAAGTCAACAAAGAAATAGTAGGAACAGAGACAATCATAGAAAGTACTGGGAATCTCTTCCGAGAGGAAAGGCTAACAAGCAAACCTTCCAGGTACGAAACACTGAGGGAGAAAGGATCAGAAACAAATACATTTAAAAAGCTTTGTAGTATTTGATTTGTATTGCACTGAAATTTGACCTGTGCTCCCCAGACATCTCCCATCATGAGGTACCTCAGCCATAAATCTGAGCTGCGTGTCCAAATAGGATAAGCTACACTGGGAACACAAATGTAAACGTTTGTCTCTTTTTCTTCCCGGGACTCCGCAATAAGCATGGCATCGTGCACAAAGTATTTCAGGATTCTTCAGCTTTCTGAAATAAGTAATGAGTTATTTTCTGTCTTATGCAAATAAGACTACTTTGTGGTTTCTCATCAATGCTTCAGAACGGAAAAGAACCAAACCGATCCAAATCTAAAATTTAGACAATTTGGGTTGTAAACATATTAGACATTTTTAATGGAAAATACAAACTACACTCCCTCTTTATGCTCCAAAAATATCTTTAAAACAGTGTTCAAAACTGTAGAGAAAGTTATTTGTAGATACAAACTTCTATTTGCAAAATGAGTTGAAAATTAAACAATAGATCATCCTCTTAAAATTCAATAATAAGATTTTTCTTTTTTTCTTTTAAAATGTTTTTATTACACTGGAGGTTTAATTCAGCATGTTTCATTGCATAAAAGATCAGAAACCAATTCTGAAAACAAATAGATGAGCTTTCTAAATGGCAGAGTTTGGCTAATTTGTACCTGGGGGTACTAATTATTTGGAAAAAAAAAAAACAAAAAAAAACCCAGCCTTGAAAAGATATTTTTGTCTCATTCCTGTCACTCTGAAGCGCTTTGTAATCTGAGTGGTTATTAATGTCTCATGTTAATCTTGGATGAATTAGGGAGCCAGGATCTCTCAGGCTGAAGTCAATTATGTATAAAAGGAGTCCATTATTTACAGCATCATTATGTCTCCAGTTCATCTATTACACAAATATATTCCTATCATCTGGAAATTACTCATCCTTATTAAGTAACATTTTGGGTAAATGAAAAAAATGGTGACTGAGGTGAGTCACATCCCACTCGGCAGAACCAGACAAGAGTCCAGTTTGTTTCTGTTCTCCTGCTTTTGACGCTCTTTGAAAGGACACAATTTTCCATAATAGTAGTAGTGGCAAAATTGCTATATATGCATGGCAGAAGTAATTTCAAACATTTGCTTTCATCTTGCAAAAGAAGAGGTTGTGTCGCCGAGAGCCTTATGAACCTGTTCTGTGATGTTAGTATGACTCTTAACAGCAAAATTTTAAAGAAGCAACCTAAAATTGTTTCATATGGTTTGGACAGCCATTCTGTTTATGTTTTTCCCCCTGCTTGAGCTGTGAAATAACAAGACATTGATCAAAACAGTAACATAAAACTCACAAAAGGTCCTTGGCAAAATATCTTTATTTTAATACTCAGTATAATAAAGACAGGACCACTGAGGAATTCCCTTCACCAATCCTTTGACTTTCATTTTCCTAATGGAATTTTATGTTCCAATTTCTTAAATTTTAGTTTTATCTCCTAACAGCTGCAACTACAATTCTCTGCATTTATAACTATATGAAGTTACAGTGTGGAAATATGGTAAAAAAGCAGGAAGCAGAGTTGTGTGTGTTTTTTAGACACTGATCATCTTGGAGGGGGTTGGGGAAAAACAAATTAGAAAATTCTTTCCTTTGGTAATTCTTAACCTTAACATGGGTTTATCAAGCATCAGAATAACCTCTGCCAGGTCAAATGAGGAATCTGTTCTGGACAACAGACAATCACACCCCTCAAAAGACTGGACAAATTTCACATATACTTTGGCATACAGCATTCACTGATGAAAATAAAATACGGCTTGTGTTTGTTCATAAAATACAGCTTGTGTTTGTTCTTTGCTTTCTGTCTT
>JAVJGJ010000060.1:68280201-68294347 GCA_035590215.1 Microhierax caerulescens | reverse complement strand
TCTGTCTTCCCCCCCCACCCCCCACTTTTAGTTTACTGAGTAGCTTCTTTGTACCCATGGCCAGAGCCAGAGATCTCCCCAGCCTCGTATTCTTTGCCACAGCTGATTCGGTGAAGTTGCGGTGTCTCCTCTGCTGTCTTCAATTCTGTGCCACAGAAATAAAAACATAAAGATCCGCATTGGTCTGGCATCAAGTAGAGTGTGAGAGACAGACAATAAGTAAACGATCATTACAAATATAGAGACATCTTCTGCAGTCAGACCATCCCAGCATTCAAAACTCTTGCTCAGTTCTTGATCTAACTGTCCCTTAAAATATAAAAATTTATGAAATATGTTTTGTCTTAAGAATCTAATCTAGCTTCTTCTGAAAGGTTCCTGATCAGTGTAAATTTTGTAGATTTATGATTTATCATGGTACAGTGCCAGCATTGTCTATCACTTATGGGAAAAAAAAAATCCAGGATTCATCACTGCCACTTTTGATGGGCAGCTCCTTGTGTGTAATGCCAGCCTTCGCTCTTTAAATAGAAAGAGTTAATTTCAGGGAACAAGAGGAATTATATTACAGGGTCTGAAGCCTGTATTTAATTTATGGTGAATTGTTCATGCAGAGAAATGGATTTTACAATGAAGTGAGAGATTCCAAACCTTTCAGCTGTTTAATAAACCATATAAATAGAAGAGATGGGTTGGGATTGAACTTCTCAGCCCACCTGCCTTCTTGCACATATGGCTGAAATACTCTTGAGTAACAGAGAATAAAATAACCTCTTTCATATTCCCATAAGCTAGGACACTCCTGTACAGGAGTGATAGACAAGCCGATGAGCCAGGCAAATGAACACTGGTGGTGGCTGGGTATTTCAGGAGACATGTCTTTGGTGCAAGTAAACTTTCCAGTTCAAGTAAAAAAATATCTGAAAAATAGAACATACGATCCACAGTTTCATATTTATGGATTTTTATTCCTGATCCTGACCATAACTTTGCATGTTCCTGCTCCAGTATTTAACCTATATTTGGTTTTCCATGAATGAGAAAAAGATACCACGCTGACAAGTTTAGGAATGAAAAATGTGACCGCTATCATTGCAGCAAATATTCCCACCATGTCAGCATGCTTCTCCTCTCCTCAACCCCCAAAAGCATGGTTTGTAAGATGAGAAAACAAAGTTTGGACTTAGCTGTTCCAGTTTTCAGCCTTTGTGCTGTGTGGGGAACGCAATAGCTTCAACTAGCAGCTGATTATAGTAAATCTTGGCCATTAGTAAACAGCCTTATTAAACCAAACACTCCTGAAGATGAAAGTGTAAACTCAGGTCCCCAAACTGTCATTTGAAAGGATTTATTAATTTACTTTCATACTTTTCTGAGCTGTTAAATTCTCTCCACAACCTTTTTAACTTTTTCTTTTACAGTATTAAGCTTAAAAAATCAGACTCACTAGAGAGTTTTGCAATGTAACAGGGTTTTTCTTTTGTTTTCCTACATTTTGTTCCTCTTGCCCAGGATTATTTACTCTAAACATTTTCAAGCTATCTGGGATTTTCAGCAGTACGACACTATTTGGAACTATCCTAGGTGATTGCCTACTGTGAACACTAAATATCAAAATTGTTACTATGGAACTATTGTCAGCCAGTATTCATGTTGGGTTTTTGCTAGCAGTACACTTGATGTTTTCTGATTTCTTCCACTCTCAAGCTAGGGAGTTAATATCGAGAGAAACTCGAAAAGGGAATTGCTGAAATCAGGGAGACTGTTGGTAGTCACTGCTCTGTGCTTTTACTACAGTCTTACAGAGAAGCAGAAAATGGCAAGTTGCCAACAAGAAAAAATACTTCGGTTTGTACGTTCAGAATGTGATTAATTTTGTAAAGCACAGCAAATATTCAAGGAAAACAGCTTAAGTACATGTGAATGTTAAAGCCTTTGGACTCTTCCCTTTGACTCTTGCCGTAGCACTGGCTGACCCGCACGAGGAGCACAGGCTGTGGCCAGCCCACCTGAGGGAAGAGCATGCGGATGTTTTGACTTTCATTCTCTCTCTCCTGCTCCCCCTCTTTTGTTACTGATGATGCAAAACAGTGTAAAAGGTCAGTCCTCCCTGGCACAATTACTCAGCTCTTTTTATACTGTTTGTCTCCTACCACCAATTAAAGAAAATCACAGGACCTTATAAAAATGTCAAAAATACGTAGCGGCTGTTGGCAGCTCTAGTACTTAGGATTACTTTTCATAAATAAGAGAACAGGCTACTCCAAAAAAAGAGGAAAAGTTGACTCAGTAATTAATAAGTCTTCTAGTTATATTATAAATTTCTGTTGAGTTTAAAATATACACAATCTAATGTTGATACAAATAAATAGATAATGTTAAAGTTAGATGAATGCATCATTGCCGCTACCTGGGATGTAACGCCACAAGAATGAGTTGGTGCCTCTGGTCTACCCTGGCTCAGCTCAGAATATATTACCAAATAGTTACTTTCTTCTTTAATAGCTGAAGTATCTTAAGACCACGAGTCAAACTCTTTTATATTATAAAGACTTAAGTCTAATGTGATTGATATTTCTTCTTCCTGTGAAGGGTGTGTTCAATTCTCATTTTACCACAGATAAAACAGTTTGCAAACATAGAATGTGTTATGTATTCAATCACAGATATCATCAGGTTCCCCAGATGAAAACTAGTTTCAACATCTATCCTAGAACATCATATTCAGGTTCCTCTCAACTTCACCATGTAAGAAACTGAAATACTCTGCAATTAACCAGTTCATCACAACCTTCACTGTAAATGCCCCATCTGAAACCAAAGATAAAAGAACGTCTCTTAAATGTGTAATCCCTACCACCCAGAGGAATAGGTGACTGAACAGCATTGTCCTTTCAGGGAACTATACAAAAGACTCACTGCTAACTCCAAGTGACATTATTCTCCACTGAAACCACTGCAGGTTAGAAGGAACTTGATAAAATGCTGCATAATGATTGTTAATCTTTACGTTTGTCACATCACTTCCCTGAGAAAGAAACATCTGATCCTGACTCACTTTGAATGCCCAGATAACAAGGAGTATGCTAAGAACATACTTGTTTGAAAAAAAAAAAATGGTTTATTTTGAGGTTTTTATTTCATCAACTTGTGTTTTGGCATCAGAAGGATGGTCAGAGATGTGGTTTGTTGGGGTTTTCCTCTGGTTTGTTTAGTGGTTTTTTTGCCTTTTATCTTCCTCTACAGGGCAACAATTTTAATCCTTGATATGTGACATTTTAGAAGATTTAGTTCAAAAGATATAGATGTTCTTTGAGCTAAAGTCTCTCAAAGACATTGGGCACCAAGAATCATTTATTCTGAAGAGAAAAAAAAAGTAACAAAAGCATAGTTTTGCTTTGTTGAGAAGGTGAAGAAACTCAGTTTGGAAGCTACTTATTTTTTGGCTAGCAAGCAGCGTGGTGAGTGCTTATGTTGGCTGGCTGTAATGCCTTCCCTGCTCCTCTGTCCACAGGAATGGTGAGTGGAAACAGAATAATCACAGAATAAGAAAAAAAAAAAATCAAAACTCTAAGTGATGACTATCCAAGTTGCCAATAAATGTAAAGTGGGTAAGGCTCATGAAATACTGAAGGTACTTTAAAAAAAAAGGAAGGATAATAATTAAAAATGGACCCTACTTAATAACACAGTGGTCATTTCCTTTGGCTGCTTTTTGAGACAGTGATATGAAATATGATTATGTCATAGTAGTCGTATATGTTACCTGCACCATGATTCCTCAGGGATGTAGAGTAATTAAAAGCTGAAGTTCTGTAAATTGAAGGTTTGATTATATTTATTTTGGGTAGATGTTCTTTTACTAAAACCCAATTACTCACATAAAGTATCTACCTAAGCCACTGCCTTGGTGGAACTATTTAAATGTAAACAAACCATTAAAAACAAATGTTTTAAATATTTCCCTATGAAGTTCACAGTTATCAAACTAAGAATGAGCATTAATCTCTGAATGACTAAACCACAGTTCAGGTAGGATTTTATACTCGTAAATATACCATCTGGGTCACAGGAAACTCCCAGCACAAGCAACATGGTGCAATGCAGAAGCAACCTTCAGGTAAGCAAGAATCAGGCAAAATTTATTATCTTGAAATAATAAAAAGTAGCTAAGTAAAAACTATCTAAGTTCTTGCATATGTCTCCAGCTCCTCACAGGTAAACAGGAGGCAAAGTGTTAAAAAAAAAAATTAAAAAAAAATAAATTACTTAGAATGGAGTGAATGTTGTATTTTATATAAGTTGGTTCTTTTAAAACCCTTTTCCATTCTTCAGCAATAGATATGCAGCTTTTTTAGCCTTTCATAATCAGCTGAATGAAAACTATTCCTCTCGTCAGGCTCCAGCCTCCCAACGCTAAAGATGTTTTTAAAGAGGCTCCAAATTTGTTTGATAAGAACTTCCACTCACAGTGCAAGATCATCCTTTCTATTCAAAGCTTCGATAGCATACTAAACTAAGCACCACGTAAGAGATACTGAGCACCTCCATCTCCTATTAACTTCAATCAGAAAGGAGGGCATTCATCAAACCAGTAGATCCAAGAAAATGTTCCTGCATAAAAGAAAAATGAATTTTCCAGCACATTTAGTTCCAGGGGTATCACAATAGCTTTTCCTCCCATGGCTTGATTCCTAGTCAAATTATGCAGTGATTATTCTATTTTGGTTTCTGCATTGAATATGCAGTTTAATTGCTCAAAGAGAAACACTTTGCTATTGAATGTAGAAAAAAGAAAGAAAGGAGAATAATTTTTGGCTGAGTCTATCTTGCTGCTGTGAAGCTGTAGGCTATCATTTTCAATGTCCAGATTAGAAAAAAAAAAAAAAAAAATCTGGTTCCTGCCTTGGTTGCAATCAGGAGACAATAAATGCATTTAAGAAATAAAACTTTTGCTTCTACTCCTTTGAGTAAATGCTTTCTGTCTGTAACATCTTAGCTCTCTAGCAGTACTATGATGTTACTAGAATGGCATTTGTAGCCAGGGTGACTCAATCAGGTTAATATACCATCTGTCCTGTGAATGGAAGGGTGGCAATGCCCTGGACTAAATGACCATCCATCATTTCTGGCTAGCAAACAGAAATATTTCTATTTGTATGTGCCAAAAAGAATAAAACACAAGCAAAAGTTTAAATCAAAAGCCTTTAATATTAGCCAAAGTAGGCTGTTGTGACAGTGCCAGCTGAGTACTCGGGATGCCTTTAAACTGGCTTCAACAAAATTTTGCTCATTGTGTTCAGAAATGGAGGAAACCATGGCCCTGAATAGGTTTTCGTACTTAATTAATCAACTGTGACCAAGAATATAATTGTTTTATTATTGATTTTAACAGAATAAAGTAGAACACACCTTACTAAAACTTCCCAGGCCTTTACACTGGTTGATACAATACTGTATTTTCAGTTATCCCTAATATTAATTAAAAAGCACCAACGTCCTTTTTACTGTCTTACAGTAACTGTAAATAGCACTAGTGCTCACAGGAGTGATGATGTTATATCTCGAGCTATTGCTTTGAAGTACGCTAGTATTTTTTATATTTCAAGAGCAATAAATCCCTTCATTTTATTTGGCACTTTATTTGACATTCTCAAGTTGACTCCAGTTGAAATTAAGACACTCAGATCTTCAACTGATCAGCTGCCGCAGGTTAGTGGAAGCCGACAGGGTTATAATATAAACTAAACGGAGACCGTCTCTTTTCACCTAAAGTATGACTGACTACCCCATGCTCCACTTCCTCCACTTGATCTTCATTGCATCTTGAGAGAAATTCAAAGTTAATCCAATTTAATTTACTCCTCAATTATAAAACCTGGCTGGGGTTAACACAAAGCTTCCCAAAGAACTGTCTATTTTTAATCTGACTATCCTTTCCGTAAGTGCTATATTCTTTAGATCCTCAGAAGTGCTGGCTTCTAGGCCAACAATTCCCAAAGCCTTAGGGCAAAGTCCATTGTCAGACTTCAAACTATGCCATTTACTTTCACTGCCTGTTACAAAAAAATACGTGGATGTTCTGTAGTTGCATATACTAGTCGGGCAGCACAGTTTGGAAGCACTTTTTGAGGCTTAGAATTGTATATAGAAAATTACTGTCTTTTCAGCTGGTCCATGGTATCTCTTCCAGAAGTAAAAGGTTCACAAAAAAGCAAGAGAACCAGGAAAGGAGACACTTATGAATCAAGTTGAAGGTAAAGAAAGAATACGGAGAGAAAGTAAAAAGCATAAAAGATGATTAAAGCGTTACAGAACATGTCAAACTCAAAGGTAAAGTCGACAGTACATTAAAGACATTGGGAAGCATACATGAATATGTCCTCACACAAACCATTAAAACTGCAGTGCCCAATTCTGCATTTCTGAATTATGTATTTCTTTAACCACATGACTTGTTAAGTTATGCTAGAAGCCTGTTTATTTTAAAAAATCTTTATACTTCTGGGTACATTTATTCTGTTTTTTCATGCCTCCAAAAGAAGAGAAATAGTAATTCTGTAAATCTTTTTAGGATATTTTCTTCTGCAATCATCATCAACAACAAAAAAGAAGTTCTGCAGAAATACATGAAAGAAAATGTCTCCAGATTTATGCTGGAGGAAACAACTAATTTGGAGTGTTGTGGTTCTTAACAAGCAGCTTTATATTTTATTTCATTAAAGTAAATGCAACTGAGATTGGGGTTTTACCATTTGCCTCTTAATTGGAGTGAAAGTTACACATACCGAGAAAGCTAAATTAACGTCCAAAATGTGGTGTCAGGGCAGCTCTTAATGCACTGTTTTGAAAGTTGTGGAGTTAATCTTGAACAAATAGGAGATACAAAGGAAGAAAATATGTGTTGAATTCAAATCAGGCATCTATTTCCCAAATTTCACTTGCTCCAAGGTCTGGTTAACTACGGAGGTACAAAAAGGTAAAAATCACCTATGGTACTAAGGTAGTTAAATTACCTTTCTTACTGTGAATAGTATTTGAGAAGTAGAGATTCTGAATTAATATTTTATTACTGTGAAGCAATTTTACAAATATCTACTCAAGACAGAGTCGTTATTGACCTTACAGTTAACAGTAAGTGACGTTCATTTTTGCCACCATTCTTGAAGGAAAAGAAAGCTTTTAGAGATATTAGTGATGGGGGGGAAATAGCAATTTTTTCTAGTACAAAGTTAAAATGAAGAAAGAAAAGGAACGTCCTCTTCATTTTCAGAAATCCTCTGACTGAAGAGTAAAATTAGAAGCTGGGACTATGAAGACTGCATGGCGATGGTTTTGCAGTTCTGTGTGATAAATCGTGATACGTGCCCAGCGCTGACTCCATGCACAAATGACCAGTTAGGAATGGATGTTGAAGTCAGGACTATGCTGGATGAATCAAACACGGACGGTGGCAACACAAACTTCCGTTCAGACAATCCTTATGCGGAGGAATGAGGGCTGTCTGGGATTTCCTAGAAACTCAGATGATTGCACAGCGACTTGTGCGCGGTGTGTTCCCTGAAAGCACCAGACACGCTGCACACGTGCATCACAGCTGGTCTGTGCCTGTGCCACAAACCCACTCTCTTCACCACACACTGAATTTATCAGTCAGGTGCTGTGCCAGGGTGTCACACATGCACAAATTCTACCTGGTACTTCCCCAGCTGTCAGGCATGCTGCACAGACACGTGGTAGCTATGCAGATTAGGTTTATTAATCACTGCTTCCAAGAACTAATATCTTCTCTATATTTAACATGCTGTTAACCTACTCAGGCTATCAGAAATTGGTCAGGGTTTCCAGGTTCTGGGATGATTGCTTTTTTGGATTTCCGAGTAATTGTCAGTAGCCTTCATGAATTTCCTGGATTTCCTTTTTATATGGAAAAATGATCAGAAAATAAAGGTTGAGAATAGCTCAGGAATCATCTTCCCAAGGTTTGAATGAAAGATCAGACAAGTGAAATCAAATCTTTAATTTTTTGCTAAGTCATCGCGACACCAAAAAATGGACTGCTTGTGGTTGTAGAGTTGTACCCCCTGTGAAATATACTGTCACCCAAGTGGCTTACATTATCCCCAAGCAGATTTTATTCATGATGAATCTGGCCTAAAATCTGGGGGGGGAAAGGTTAAATGTATCTTCTTTCAGTTCACTGTGATGGCTGCCTATTCTTAGCAGTAGCTACTTCAGCATATTTAAAGTTGTTCAAATAAAAATCCACATAGATTTAGATTTATTTTGGCCAACATATTTCTAGGACTTTTACTTATGAATTTCAATTAGATGTGATAAAAATAAAGGGGCTTTTGAATATCTCTTAGGCACCAAAGTGCTGAAAAACAGCACCTATCAGAAGAATTAGACATTTTAAATTGCTGATGTGTTCAACCCTCAAAATAAATAGATACTTCAGACTTCTGATTGTGTCTTTCCAGGTGGGTATCCTTACCAGCATTGTGAATCCCATTGGAGAAGACCAGGTCTCCCAGGCTTACCCAATTCAGCTATGATCTTTTTAATTAAAATAAAATACTTCCAATCTGTTGTATGGGTGGCCCATGCAAATTAGATGATTCTATAGTTGATAAAACAAAGAGCTTGATGGTCTTTTAAGAAAAAATATTAAATGTAAACTCTTTATAAGATAATGGCCAATAGACTGTGCTATATTTAATGGGCATATTCATAGTGTAAATATTCATTTTGTTATACTTGACGAAGCTGTTCATTCTCCCTTAAGTGATGAGAGAGGGTGTGTTATTTGGTTTTTGTTTCTTTTTTTTGTGGTCTGCAGATTAATGTCTCTGTGGCATGAAGATCATCATTAAACAATCTCATTATCTCCAACTGAAAAAGCAATGGTGCAGAAGCAGCAAATTTCTGCATACAGATGGTATATTAGCTTGTATCCAGTATAATGGTAATCACTGGACTTACTTTTATATAAGCTTTGATGCTGAACTTCCAAATACTGAATTATTTTTCCTTTCCTTTACTCAATACCCTTGGATTTCCTGCCAAAATTCCTCAGAGTTGCCACAGAGATGTCAGGGTCTTATAGAAACTGTATCAGAAATGAAGACCTCTCAGAAAGACAGCTCTGTAACTGACGTAATGCTTCCAGGCTTCAGCATTCCTTGCTAACATTAATCGACAAAACGTTGGAAGCCCCAGAACTACATATTTATTATCATTGTTCCTGTCCTGAAATAAAAAATCAGAAGTACAGAGATTCAGTGAAGCACAGGGCTCCAAATAGATTTTGTCCTATAATGAGCATTATGTAGCAATGGCAAAACTTCAAAAGTATTAGCAAAAAACATGAAAATTCAGAATTTGGTGGCCATTCTCTTCTCCTTTAAGATCTTCATTTGATATTGCCAGTGGGAATTCTAGCACTAAACTAAATTATTTCTATTGGGGTGAGCTTTGTTTTGATTAATAGTGATGACTTCTTTTTATTATTATTATTTTTGTTAACAATCAAAGGCTTGTTAGCTCCATGAAAATGTGTGAGTTCATAAATCAAATACAATGAGGAAAATCTTTCCCCCTACGAACAGAACCTTCTGGACAGGGAAGCCAGCCAACTGCTTTCCTTCTCCCTTGCTCTGGACTTCATAGGGAAGTCTGCATTTCAGTTCCAGGAGGGTGATAGGAGTAGAGAAGGAAAAAAAAATATAAATAAATAATTCAAAACAAACTTTACCAGCATCTTATCCAAGGCACAGCACAGCTCCCCTCCAAACAGCACCAAGAATCAAGCGCTGACTCTTTTTCAGCATGAAATAAGCCAGCAGTTGAACAACATGCCCACTTGTGCACTGAAGAAAACTACTGGCAGCTGTGTCGAGTTGGAAACTCCTCCACAATTACAAAAGGAGCCTTGGGTAGCATACTCAGCTTTAGTTGTTCCCCCTGTAGACACCTAAAATTAGGTGAAGTGCATCACAGACTTAGTGTTTTTGATACAACACTACATAGACATTAATCAATGCAGGAAATAAACAATAAGGAGAATGCATTAATACTTCTTTTATGAAAGCAAGAGTTTCAGAACCAAAAGCATGTGCTCAGAAGAGTGTAAGAAGCCCTGAAAATCGTCAAATGGCAAATAAATAATGACCTGCTAACAAGGTCTTCTGTATACATAAGCAATAATGATGACTCTTGCAGCTGGAAAGGTCTGCTGCCTTAGGTAAAAACCCCACAACATATACACGATGAAGTCATCAGTCTTCTAACATAATTAGCAATTAAAACAAAAACACATGAAAACTAAAATTAAATTGGTTTTCCTTCTTAATCAATGTAATAAGAGGCACCATTTACCCCTGGGGAAGGAGATATCAAAGTTGTTGCCCTGATCTGAATTCTGAAAATTCATTTTGAACCACAGGTAGGATTACTTTGCTTTTTCCTTTTTCATAAATGAAGAAGATGACAAGGACTTAAGCAGAGATTCCTTACAAATGAAGTCAGAAGCAGCGTCATCCAATTCTAATTAGGTTTGGTGTGGTGGGTTTTTTTGAGTTTTTGAAATCTGTCTTAAACTTTTCTGAGATTCTCTAGCAAGAAATATCAACACGATGTATATCTTAGCTTCCGCTGGATATGCTTTTTTTGGAAACCCTAAGGAAAAAACAACTTGTTCAGCAGCAGAACACACAGAGACTCTTGGAGCCAATTTCTTTTTATTTCCCCACCACCCCACCCTCCAGTAACTCATGAAATTGAACTGATTTATGGGCAGACTCCTCTTAAATCAGTTACAAAGGTTTTTTTATACAAGGGTATGATATAAAAAAAATAAATAAATATATGTAATAACTATATTTGTCACCAATAGCCTACTTACAGCCCCAAGAACTTAAACTTTGACAAGCATCATTTTGAGCTTCTGAAATGTTTCTGTTTCTTGAGCTTACGTTTATGTTTTTTATAATGACTGATAATTTTCTATTGCTACAAAATGGTCACGTAAGATAAACAAAATGTTCATCACTGTAAGTGATGGAGGCCATTCGAGTAGTATGTTGCAGTGTTACTGCTAAAACAGTTTGATAGCCTTTCCAAACTAGTTGCTTTTGGAAAGTATAGCTGCTTCATCTATACATGCTGGTCTGCAAGACCCTGGTCATGTCCACCAAACCTCTGCAGAAAGTATCTTTTGTATTTTGTATTTTGATTTTGTAATAGCAGGGGTAGTATATTAGGGTTCCTTCGTGACAGATGGGTGAGAGACTGGTTCTACGTGAGTAAATGTTAACATTTCTGCTGTAAGAAAATTTATACAAGTTCTGCATATCACCACTATATATGTAAGTGGCAGACAGAACACCTAAAGTGGAAATGGTTATATTTTCTGTGTGAATTGAAGGCATTCAATTTACAGTGGATAACAAATTTGCATTCCACATGAATAATGGGTATTCCACCCTCTTAACAACAGGGGACAGTTTCAGTCGCATGCGAAGGCTCACTGACTGCATCGTGGCAATTAAAACAGATGGTGTAGGGATGGAAGGGAGTTAAAGCTTTTTTTTTGTTTTTTGGTTGGTTTGGTTTTTTTTTAGAAAATGCAATATTCCTTTTACAGTGTTTTTTCCCAGCTTTTAGAACCAAGGTGGGTAAAATAGAAAGATAGATTCCATCATGTAAAAACACAGAAAAGCCTTTTACATTATTCCTGTTACTGTTTTCAAGATTTATGGTTCTAAATATAAGCTGGATAATATTTTCCTCCTCAAATGGCAACTCCACAGCCTGCTTGGCATGGGTACAATTATTCACAGCTGTATGCAAGATGTTGTTAAATGCAGAACAGCATCTCTAGGTGCCTCCTGCATACTGTCAACAAACAATATTCAGCTGATTCTTCTCTCTAAACAATTCCTCTAAATGACAAAAACCTGTTCAGTGTCATTCAGATATTGCAGAAGAAACAACATATTGAAGGCAAACTGGTGCCATTTTTACTTTAGGTTACCAGAAATAAGGTGCTTCTATGCTCTAAGTCTCTTTGGTTCAATATTCCACTATCACCTTGTTCTTCACATAGATTCAGGTGAGTGTAACCTAGACAGATTATGTATATTGAGATGGTTTTACTCATCCAGGTGCCTAGATGAAAAATAATATTTGGTTATTCAGCCAATTCCTGACATGCTATCTCCTCTATCACCACTGGAAGATAATTCACAAAGGTCTCTTTCTACATTAATCCCTTGCAGAAAAATCAATGTTTTCCTCTAGACCTAAGGTTTTGTTTTACAAATAAGAAATAATAAAAAAAACACCCCAACAACCTGAAAACTTAAATTAACTTGTATAGGTGTTTTGTTATATTCAATGATCACTCCAGGTGTGTATTTCAACACTGCTACTATCCCAATGTCTGCATCCTATTCAAATTTATTTTAGACTAAAGAATTAATTTAGAGGAACATCATAACTAGAATATTTTTCTAGTTCAGGACTCTGAATCCTCTGAAATTTTGTGTATCTAATCATTTCAAAGTGATATGTAGGAGTTATTTTTCCTCCTCTAAGGATATGGTAGATTGATGAGGAAAATGAGGATTGAGATGTTATATGTGCTATTACGTAAGACAGTATTTCTATTAATTACTGTACTAAAGGACTGACCTTAATGGAAGCTTAACCAAAGTCAACTTGGTATTGAGTGGCTTTCCTTCCAAACTGCAGGGCATCAGTTTAAAAAACCCTCAAAGCAATAAGAAAACAGAACAAAACAAAAACAAACAAACAAAACAAAAAAACCCAAGCCCTCTTGTCAGAAATCAGTCCAAGGAGGTATGTGTAGCCTGTGGTTTGCTTTTTTTCTAAAGAACCATGCACACTTGTTGATGCCAACAAAAAGGCAATACTAAGTATCTCTTGTAAGAGCAAACCTGTTGTTAGAACTAATGTTTTCTGTGGGTTTTGAGGAAATTCTTTATCAGGCAAACATCTGGGTAGGAAAGATGATTATTGGCAAATACCGTAAAAGTCTAAAACCCATCATCTTTTAATTTGAGAGCTCAGAAGAAAATGTATTAAAAGTGCTGAAAAGCTTTCTTTTAAGACAGAACTTGAACTGAAATACTATGAATGTCTGAATTCTGAAGAATTCTGAAAAACTATTAATTTCAGTGACAAGAATTGTAACTAGCTTTTTTGAAAGCAACCTTTTAAAGTCATACTTATAATTGTATTCCTGACTTTCTCAGTCCAAAACAGATGACTTCTTTGCAGATGGTAGACTTTTTTTCTATATACTTTGAATATTTTTGGGTGGGGGTTTTGAGGATGTCAACACTGAAACTGATTCTGTCTAGAAGTTGGGCTAACTTAGTAAATGTGGTTAATGTCGTGAAATGAGGTATTTCATCTAGAAGTCATGAGGTTTAGCAGGATGCTTCCTTCTATAGCAATGGGTTATGACTATTCCCCAGACAACTGCTCATTTATATGAAAAGATGAGGTAACAGCTTCAAAAATATTATCTTGTCTTAACGAAAAATGGTGAAATGGAAGCAATTTAGTTGAAGGGAGGAATTTCTGGTAAATGTGGAGATATTTGGCTTCCAGTTGCCTCAAGACATCTGTGAGGCCAAAACAAAGTTTGCTTTCAGAAGCTCAAGCTGTCACCCTGTGTCAGCATGAAGCAACTTGTATTGTATTCAGTGAAGCATTTAAATAAAACAGTTAATTTCCTAAAACAAATTTGTTAGGATTCAATATCTGTCATTGCACAACAGATCTGCTGTGACTGTGGCTGTGCCAGCATTGCTCTGACACTGATGAAGGTGTTTGGCCGTTGGAGCACGGCCACTTTCACATGGCTATCTGAAGCTGTGGAGCTGGCAAGTGGTACTAATTTAAAATAGCTCTAATTTAAGTGACAACATATTAATCTGTGCCTTTGGAGCCAGTTTTTAGAATGCCTGCACTGTCAGATAATTTCACAGAATCCCAGACTCCCCAACCGGTTGTGGCGGTCAGTGCCCCCCATCCTGCCCGCAGAAGGAGCCTCCCCAGCCGCTCTGGGCAGCCCGGCCCAGCGCCCCGCCACCCGCCAGGGACACACGTTGTC
>JAVJGJ010000060.1:68251047-68275924 GCA_035590215.1 Microhierax caerulescens | reverse complement strand
ACACAGCTTGCAAGTAGGTGGATAGAGTAAAATGAAAATGTTATAAACATTAAACATTAAACTATTTACACTTTGTGTTCCACTGGAAGCTTAGGCAAACCTCGCTCTGAGCTACAAGGGTAAAAGCCTTATTCGGATATATTTTTCATGAGCTTTTGAGATCTCTGTCATTTGATTACAGCTGAGCAGACACAGAAAAGAAATTGTTGGTGTCATACATTTCATTGGGATGTTTGAGATGAGATTTGAAAAAAAATATAATCTACTAAAAATTACTTTGCTACATTTTTTATCCAAACCTCTTACTCAGTTGTTCTTGCTATATCTAATAACAGGCCAGAATGAATAGAGAAAATCCAGCACGTCAGAAAGAACTCTTGCAGCCCTCATTATATATTTGTGAGTTAATGAACTATTTCAGAAAGGAGGAAAATGTTATACTGGTTAAATATTTAAGAGTCCCCTCTTAACTGACAGATTAAATGAATCATCTAAGTACTCAGTGACTGAACATCTGCAATATTACTTTTGTTGCTGAAATCTGTTGCTCAAGCACAGTTAAACTCCCTCATGTTGGGGATTGGATTTAATGGTTCTTCACAAGATATCTCTGAGGTTCAGAACTGATGGTAGAACCAGAGCTTGATAACTGAGGGAGAAGATTTAATTAAACACGGAGCTGTTCTGAAGAAGTAACCAAACAATTCCATCACTGTTTCAGATAAGAATAAAAACGACACCGAAAGATAAACGTCTCACAAAACAGAATTTTCAACTTATTACCAGATCTTTTCTAGTCTTTTTTTCTTCCAGAAACTTTCAGTTTAATAGGATAGTGTTTGCAAGACCAAAGGCACACATTTTTACAACTTGTATACTGAAACTATCTAACAATAAAACAATATTCAACAATCTAATCTGCCTTAGCTACAGAAACATTTATCCTTCATCTGACTGCACATGGAAATAATACAAAGTTTCAAAAGGAATCCAGACTTCCATATATTTAATATATAAAGATATCATTATGATTATGGATTAACATAGAAAATGTTTAGAATAATAAAGTATATTGATCAACTCAGTGACAAAGGTATCTGAAATATCACGCTAGCCTTCTTTCCTTTCTGAGTACAAATAAGGAACACATTTGTGGATTGGATGACAAGATTTATTCATCTTCATTCCAGATTGTAATTCCTTATTCTGTGTTAGCCACTTCTTCCATTACTGTATCTTTTGCAATGTAATGCAGATGAACTTTCTATATACTTTGCAGTGACAAATATAATGATGAACCAGGTATCTAAGAAGTGACATGAAATTCTGACTGCATAGACAGTATTTATAGAAACTGCATGATTAAATGTAGGTATCCAGAATGTAGCAGTCTGAATTAACATATTTAATCTTCATGTTACCAGCAGTAATTTTCCAAAACCTTACTGTGCTAAGGGAGACAAGTTTGGCTACATTTCATGGAACACAAGACTACAAGTTAAAGAGTCTTTGAAAGCTGTTTCTATACTACAATGCATTCACTGAATACTAGAAGGTCTAGTTTAATTTATTCAGCTTTCTAGAGTGATTGAAATCGCTTTAGAAGCACAATATCTTACAAATTGGCTAATTAATTGCATTGGAAAGTAATCACTGAACTGATTATATATATATATATATATATATATATATGCATTTTAAATTATATGTACACACCCACCTACCTGTCTTTATCATTAGTAACCCCCACACTGTTGATCTAGTGTAGAACTTTGATGAATTTTAAATTATTTAGCATCATGACCCTCTAAATAAAAGCAACTAAAAAAAAGGGGGGGTGGGGGTGGCGGATGGTGGCAAAAGGCAAAACACCCTCACCTTAGTAAAACCCTCACCTTAGTAAAATTAGCCAAATAAAGCTTTAGGTGTAGAAAAAATTCTCAGACTACTTCTCAGAATTAGAATTGCATTGCCACCAGCTCTCGGGAGCTTGCCTTTCTCTCGGGATCACAGCCAGAGGGTTTCTCCTGTACACAAGCTCACAGTGATATACACCGAGTTGTGGAGCTTTCAAACACTGTGTTTAAGTTTCATCATGTAGGTCTTCACTGGAGCTAAAATCATATTTCTAAGTACAGGTGAAGAAACTACCCCTTGTTATAAGTGCTGTTCCTAGACCAAAATAAAGCAAAGAAACGGAAATTACAACTTATTTAATATTGGGTCATCCTACTCCGTTGACCTCTGAGGACCTAATCTACAAATCCAAGAGCAGTGTTGTTCACGTGTTACCTGACTATTCAATAGTGTCCATGAACCAGGCTGTTCATGAGAGAGATGGCGTTTAAATATTTCAGTTATTTCTCAACAATATTCCCAAACACTATGAGTCTATCGGAAATACATCATCCGTTCTAACACTTTAACTGAGGTTTTGAAATTGTTATGTGAAAACCTTGTATTCCATTTGTTTACTTGTTTTTATTCTTAAAAGAAAAATGTTTGCAGAGAAAAAAAGCTGATAATTTTAATCTTAAAATATGTAAACAGAAGTAAACAGAAGTAAAATCAAATTCTGCTGTTAAAATCTTGGGATTTTTTAGGTAATATTATCACTTTTAATGCTTTGAATTTATAGCAGTTGTCAAGTTGCTGAAGCTCACACATTTTTCTACATTTTAATTCTGCACATATGTATACCTGTCAATTTTCTAGAACATTTCCTCTCTTCTGTTGCTACTTACGCAATGTTATTGTAAAAACAGTGTAGGAAAGTGATGGGACCACAGCAGTGCAGTAAACAGGCTGTCACTGGTAGTGACACTGAAATGATACAAAAGATGAACTTTTAAGGAGGATTCTGAGTGGGGCTTTTTTCCCCAGTATGGATGACATGACACGGGTGAAAGGGTGAACAGGAGATGACAAACAAGAAAACATCCAGTCTAGCCACAAAAAGCCCAGGCCGTTCAACCTCCACATGCGGTGGCTTTCAAGTCTGCTTTGGTGATCAAGCTTCCAACAAGTTTCCCCAAACTGGGTTATCACATATCTGGTAGATCAGTCATTTCTGTGCTCAACAAGTTTTTGCAGCGAGGCTGCTCCTGAATATAAAGAATATATAAGCACTAGCACTTCTACAGACTTGGTGTTCTCTGCAAGAGGTATGTACTTCCAAGTAGACCTTACTTTTTTCTTCTTTTATTCCACAGATTATAGTATTTCTACACAAATAATTTATTATCGCATAGATGACCTTCCGTGACTAATGTTTGAGCAAATCTTCATTAGACATTTGCAGGTTATCTGACCAAATGCTAACCGCATTAAACTTACAGAGCCTGGTGACAATCAGAAAAAAGACAAAGAAAAAAAAAAAAAAGATAAGTGCAGGAATCAGTGAAATGGAGAAGGCTGAATCAGCTACTCAAAGATGGTCATTAAAGGACACCAAAAACATCCCTAGTGTAAAACTCACCAAGATGCATCAAACTTGAGCCAGAAGGCCATGAGAACCAAAGCTGGATTATTGCCTAAATGTATATAGTATATACTATAAGATCCAAGAGGAAGAGAATTTTAGGGCTGTGTAGAACTGTATAGAGCGGTGTCGAGGTGGATCAGGGAGGAACGAGTGTGGGAAAAGAGAGGGAAAAGGGGATAAAGAAGGGCCAGTGGCATGTAAGCAGCTGTGACTGATCCCTGGGCCTGATCACCGCAATCTGTCCTATCGTATTAAACTCTATTAATGATGATTTTCCACCTGACTGTCCTCTCTGCTCCGTGTGAGTGTGTATTTAGTGATGTGCTAGGGCATCAGCATCAGACCTCTTGCCACCTTTCCTTCGTTTCTTGTTCTGCCAATGTTGGTTTTACAGTAAGGAAAATCAAGCCTAGTGCACAACAAAGTAGATAATAGGAATTTAAATGGCTGATAAATAGTATCCAATAATACATGTGTACAGACACTTAACTGCTAATCAATGTGCAAGACCAATTAGCACGTTGCAGTGCCAGAAACAGGACCGCCCAATAGGAAACTTGAGCAGTTCTAATAAGAAATATATAGTACTATCGGAAAATCATGGGAAAAATGATGATTATCACCTTGACCACCAGCACCTGATACACTGTAGAGAATGAGCCCCAGAAGAAGACACACCTGGGACTCCTGATTAGCCACGTGGAGAATTTTCCCTTTCCCTCCTTCCGTCTTTCTCTCTCCCTCTCTCCTCTCCTCTTTGTTTTGTTCTTCCACAAACTTACCTTCACTCTCAGAGTTGATGTATGCCACCAGTATACAGATTCTCCTCATACATCTCTGTGAATATGAGCTTGTCTCCATATCCCTTGTGCAAAAAGTGGCCTGCACGCCAGCTGCCAGAGCGGCACCATCCTAACAGGGGCATGAAGGTCTGTGGACCAGCAGCTGGAGAAAACCAAAGTCTAAGAAACCCACTTCAGAAGACACCAGTGTTGTTTATGCGTGTATACCACACCTAGTTGATTTATTCCTAATCCTGACCAGCTGGAGACAAAGAGCAGGACTGGGCCATCTGGGCCATGCTTTACATGAGTGATGTTTGTGCTCGTCTTCGTCTGGCTGCACCCGTGTGGCTGGCTCTAAGTCCTGTGTGTGTGTGCACCCAAGTGCATCTGTGCCAACCCGTGTGTCAGCGTGCACGTTTGGAGAGGAGCTTTTCACTATTGCTGCTGGGTGGACCTGGGGACGCAGAACTGAAGCAGCTTCCCACCTAGGGGACCGAGGAGGCATCGTTGGGTCTTAGAGTCCACCAAAGTCAGTGAGAGCAGACGAGAGGAAAAAATTATTGTGTCCTGAAGTGTACTGGATCCAGCAATTTTTTTAACAGAATTTATATGTTATAAAAATCATTGTTGTCTCCATCATCCAGATCCAATTTTCTTTGCCTATAAAATCCATAGTATGAAGTCTGGATAAATTATTAAAACAAACTTCCTTGGCATACGGCAGATTAACAATGTCATTGCCACAGTAAATGAAGCAAAAGACAAGTGACATGGAGTTCTGGTGTTAAAGGTATGACTGAAATGAATTTTGCATACTCCAGTAAGTTGATGAACTGATTACTTGGGTTTTAACCATGCATAGCTAAAACAATTTTTTGTTCAATTTCAACTTTCCAAGCCATTCGGCTCTCTTAATTTGCATAAACAGGCATGAATACTGTACACATACGCTTCATACACTTCCCAAGCAAATCGTTTTCAATTTCTCTTTCTTGGAACGACTGTCAACCTGAGTGGAAATTATTGAGAATTATATGGCTGAGCTGGAATTAGTGAGACTCAAGTGGTTTAGTCTGAAAAGGTGATTCAGGAGAGCTGAGCAGCTGCACAGGATGTTCAGTTTGGACCCGTGCAACACAAGCTCCATCATGAAACACTAAAAAACTGATCTGGTAGCATTCCTGACTTTACAGCTGTAATATTGTAACTGAATGAAAGCCTAATTGGAAGAAAACCTATTTAAAGGTCACCGAGCAATGAAATCCAACAGTAATTTGAATAAAAATTCCTTTGAACAGTGTGTTTTTCCCCCATCTGAGGTGGTTTCTGTACAAGACAAAGCATCACACAGCCTGTCACAGGTCTGATACCGATACAGGTTAGAGGCTTCGGTGACTAGTTAATGGGCTCTGCTATTTGGAGATGAAGCACAAGGCTCTTCTGTTTTAAAATAGGTGATTATAACAGGCAACAAAGTTCTACATCTTTCAGTCTTCAAGTTAGCAGAAGGCTAATTGTATTTTATAATTAGACATTATTATATCTGATAGTTAATATAACTCTGCCTCCAAAATAATCAAATTATAATGAATCAAGCAAGAAAGCAGAAAGTACAAAACAACATGATGTGTAGAACAATAGCTTCACGTGTAATAGTAATCATAAAAATCTCCCTCTGGCCATAGCTTCTACACAAGCTAAACTGATTCCAGTCATCCTTTAAAAAAAGTAATTAGAGGATTGAACAACATGTTATAGGTGCTAGTGCTAAATTGGTTAGAGCCTGGAAAATACATCACAACTGGCACGCTCCATTTGTCTCGGTTTCTCTGGCTCAAATTTTTGAAATCCGGCTTCTTCTCAATGGTTACAAGGATCCTTTGCTCACTGTCACTGCTGTACACCGGACTTACACTGCTTTGGGATGAATCTCAAATTTAGTTTTGGGTAAAATCAACTTTTTGTTGCTTACGTTAATCTTCTCTCTGAAAGCCCATCATTCTTCCCTGCGAGATCTGTGCTATTTCTTGATCTCTGACCTGATAAAGAATATAGCAAGATAAGCATCACTAATATTTCGGCAATAAACAACTGAACCAGGAAAAGCTGTCACTCAGAAAAAAAGTACCCTGACCCTTCTGAAGTCTCAAGACATTCAGGTGGGACCAAAGCTTGGTTCAGTTACTGCTTCAAAAGCTCCCTAGCATGGTGCAATGAAGAAGTGACCTCTCCAAGACTGACACAATAGATGACGTCAGGAATTAGTGAAAATTTGACAACAGCTATTTATACCTTTTTTTTTTTTGTAGCTAGATTTTAGCATGGAAGGACATAAATGAGCAACAGTGACTACAGATACACAGGAAGCTTATCCTGTTTACGAATTTCAAAAAGTTTCTTGTTGTAATCAGTATCCACCCATCAGAGGCTCCAGCTCAGAATAGGAAACTGAAGGAGTCTGTGTTGACATTACAGAGTCTTGGTTTTAGCTTTCATGCATTCTATTTTAGTCAAAAGAAAAACTGATATTTTTTTTTTTCCTACATGCCTATTTGGTAGCTTGAAACTGTTCCTTCTAGAACAAGTTTTCATATGCAACATGCTAATTGCAGTGTGCTGCCCAACAGGCTGCCGCTGCTACTCCAGTTTGACTGCACTTTTCCCTGTTCTCTCCAGTGCTGTTGTGTCCCAGAACCTCGGAGAGCATTATTTTTCCTTTGTAACTTAACAGGCTGGAAAAAGCAGGACAGCCTACGCAATGATTTACACATGGCTGTATAAAAATTTTTAACATTTATGTATCCCTCTAGTACTTCAGAATGCTTTACTAATATTATTTAACTGCTTTTCCACTCTCCTTAAAAAAAAATATATATATCACATGTACACAGTGTTTGGGACATTTTAACAAAGAAAATATTTTTTCTCCTTTTGTCTAAAGTTGTATATACAATATTTCAAAATCATTTTAGGACCTCATGCTAGGCACTTATGAAAAGTGGGTTTAATAATGAGGTCTTAATAGAAAAAGGATCAGTCTCTTGATCTCAGCTGAACTGGAGATTTTTAACTGTGCAACTCTTCAAGCAAAAGCCAAAGCTTCACAATCCCCAGACCTAAGCTAGCTGTGAACACTGCAGATCAGAAATGGCGTTTGTTATAAAGTTCTCTGGGAAATCAGTTTAAATTTTGAGCAGTAGAAAAGTACTTTACCTCCTCTCTAGATATGCCAGGCTCACTATAGGAAAGGATAATTTATAAAGAAAATTATCCCAAGAAAGATACCCTTCAGCTATAAACAAAGCACTCTCTGGCTGGTAGTACTCTTTGTGTCCTAGGCTCATCCACAGAAATTCAAGTAAGATTCACTTGCTATGGCAACAACACACAAAGAAACCACCACCCACTAGTGTCTTCAGGAACTACCTTTGCTCTTCTGTTCAAATTTTTATTATAGACAAGTTTCCTGCTTTTATAGGGCTTCCAGCAATTAGATTCTTACACCACACATCTGGAGAACTTTCTGCATACTGATAGGAATCAAAATATGGGAAGAACTGACAGACTGAGCAAAATAATCCAAGCTTTGTCAATGCTGGAGATATCACTAACGTCAGTGGCTTCTGAATTTCTGGTTTGTGTTTGGTTATTTAGATCTGGAAACACCATTTCTTCTTTTGCTGATATTCTTTTTCTGATTCCTATTCTGATATTCCCTTGTTCTTACTGATTTTAATTTCCTTCCACAGTCCTTCTTACTAGTTACCTTGCCTTCCAGGAGAAAATCCCTCCCTTAAAATGTTTGGAACTGAAAAGGATGAGATTTAGTTAACAGAAGAAAGAAAGAAAATAATGTTTCTATATCCCAGTGATTAAAGCCCTTCTTTTAAGAGGAGAAGCGCTTTAATAAAAATTATGGGAGAGGAACAAAAGATGTTAAAATTCTCAGATTACTACCTGAAGTATCTTTTAGACCAATAAATATTATAAAAACTTTGAATTCACATCTTTCTGTTTGAAGCGGTGATGTAGTTCCCTGATTTTCCTCCATTATAATGTGACCAATAAATAGAAACCTAGTTATCAGCCTCAATTAAAAAAAACCAAACAAACCAAAACCACAAACAAAACCCAACAATAACAACAACAACCAAACAACCAAAAAGCCTTATTCAAAAATAGGAAAAAAATAGATAGGAAAAAATATTAGTGGGAGTATTTAGATTTTCAAGGCAAACAAGAGGAAAAGAGATGTGAATGTATTATTTGTAACCTTGCCTAGAAGAAATAAAAGGAAAATCATTTCAGAGTTAAACTGTGCTGAAACTAATTAATACAGAAAGAAGTCTATAAAAAAAAGAGCTTTTGCAATAAAACTACCAACTGGATTATGAAAATTCAGGGTAATTTGACTAAATAGGGAAAATGTGCATTAAAATATATGTACTGTTATTTCTTCCTGTTAAAGGAAAGGATGCTATGTTAAGGTAAGCAGAATTTACAAAGTTTTGACACAGCCGGGAGGAATACTGCATTCTTCCTAAAGTTTTTCTAGAGATTTTTTTAGGACAAAATTACTCTTAATTTTTTAGGACAAAATGAGGTGTGGGGGATACTTTAGAATTTGGGGAAACCGGTAAGGGATAGTAAAATAGTCAGCATATGTTGGTCATGTTTAAATCAACTTAGTGAATTTAAAGATTTTGCTGCAAATTGGTATAATCCTGATTCTGAGGCATATGAAGCATCTACTTACTACTCAGGAAAGTGGCAATTTTCCAGCTTTATTCTTCTCAGCAAATGCATTACCCTATTTTGTAAATACACTGGGGTTTTATTTACATATATTACATAAAAAAAATATAATCTGAGGCTGTAAATCAAACGCTTGAAAATTAGAAAACGTCAAATATGTACACATATTTCTCCAGCTTCAGCATCCGCTTTACAGAGTGGACAAAGGAAGGGCCCAGGAAAAATAAAGGCACATGCTTCTGAAACTAGTATGTGCCATGATGGTATGCAGGGAGATGAGAACTAGTTATATTATGAATCTACTTATTCCTATGATTTCCTTCCTTGAGTTTTAGATGTTATGAGCATTTTCATGTAATATAATTATATAATATTTAAGTACTGTTTGCAGAGAAGTAATGTATAAAACAATAGTTACAAAATAGGTTTTCAGGTTTTCTTCTTAAAAAACTTTGGTTAAATCAGGGTTTTATCTCTGAACCTTTACTGGTTTCTGGTGGGAAGACTGAGATCTCCAACTGTACCAGTAAGGACAGAACTTGCAGGTGTTTAGTTCATGTATTGCCACAGTTCTCCCTCCTGCTAAAAGAATTCCCAGTGTTTGCACAGAACACTTTACTGTCCCTTTCATGACGGTGTAAACCAAACCCTTTTAATATTGATGCTGGTTTTAGTTTTGCCTCTTACCAAAATGTTATCTATTTTGTAGGTAGCAGGAGGAAAACAAAAACCAAACCCCAGACTTCTACGTTTTTAATTTAGGCTACCAAATCAGAAGTGGTAATGCTGAATGAATGACTAGATGTGAAACTAGCAGAGCATTTGTGATTCATTTTGGTGAAATATCTGAGTATTTAACGCATATGAAGACCATGACATCTAAATAATATGAAAGTGGTTTTATAAATGCCGTTTCTACACTTTCCTGTTAGCAAGTTACATATACTAAACTCCATAGATTATTTTTGCTGACCAGATTAGAAAGAAGATATATACATCTACGGCAGTAAATGTAACAAAAATCATGTAATGGTATGTATGTAAAGCTTTTTAGGAGTCCTTTTTCAAAATACCACTTTCTAAAATGATTTATGCAGCTTTGTCTAGAAAGTCTCATTTCTAACACAGAAAGGCTTTAAACTCTAAAATGAAGTCTAAACTCTAAAATAGCATAATTCCTATTAATTTTAACTTCAAGGATTTCTCAGTATATTTCTTCTCGTATAACCCTAGATCTCATCCTGCAATTGAGTGGTGAGTTCCTTTCCTTTGGCTTCCTTGGTGAGGCTGCTAAGAAAGGTACTAATTAACACCTTCCCAAAGTTCATCAAATAGCCACCACAGTTAAGCTGTTTATCGACAGCTTAACACACCTTCAGGAGACGGGAGTCTGATGTTACCGTTTATAGATCAGAAACTGATCTAAAACGTGACTGCTTTAGTGAGCACACGAGTACCGTATCCGTATTTCCCAAGGTGTAAGATACACCATGTCATTTTGAGGGGTTCTGGGACAGGAGGGTAATGCTTGCTGGAAGATGAACGCTTTCTACGCCTTCTAAGTTTTGCAGCAATGACACTGTTGTGAGCAAGATGAATGGTACAACGTGAGCAAGGACATGGTGGTATTTGTGGGTGTATCAGGTGGTTTTGCACATTGACAGAATGAGCAAGAAGGCTATTACTGATAACAGGGAATAGCTAGTGGCATTTTATTTATGCAGGCGTTGACAGTGATGGGTGCATTGTTTTGGATGAATTTCACTACTGAGGCAGATATTCTGGCTGTTTCCAGGGCTTTTGCACTGTGTTCTTGGATGAAATATGCCCTAACCAGAGCTTCTTTGGAAAACTAAACACCTAAATCTGCTTGATCTGGGGGGGTTAAATGCACTTGCAAGAGCTCCTAACACATTTGAATTTCACCATAGAAACAAGCCCCAAACGAAAAGAAACAAAGCCAAAACCCCAAATCACTAAGTTATATCTTTTTCTTTGCACAAGAATCTGCCTGTATAACAGCTCTATGCTGCATAAAATGTTACTGCTTCACAGGCACTTTATCTTGTAGCTTTATTCAGCTTCCTCAGATTGCTGAAACTGCGGCTGCATGTTGGAATTTATTGCCCTGCTATTGTAGATTATTGATATGTATGGTATGCTTGAACTAGAGCAGCCTGCCTGATGTATGAATATTACAACAAAAAAGTCCCACTTGAACCCTTTTGTCCTTTTTGTTACTGCCCACCTTTCTGTCCATCCAGGGGCTTATCCTGGGATTCTCTGTGCAGGGTGTTTTAGGTGTCGTTGGTTTCAACTGCAAAGAAATACTTCCATCACATGGGAGAGGAAAGCACTTGTGGAAGGCGTTACAGAGGTGTCTGCATTTCAGTGATTTAGCTGCTGTCTTCACTGCAAGGTAAAAGTCTAAACTATAGCAGGAGCTGTGACTTGCCCCACATTACAGTCTGGCAAAATAATGTCTTCAAACTACTCCAGACCTTCATCACAAATGTTTATGAGTGATAAATGGTGGTAGACTGGATTTTACCACACCAGGTAAGGGGCATCATTTAATTCCAAGAAAAAAAATACACCTGTAAAACCTGAAATATACACAAGAAAATGAATCCTCTGTGTGTGCTTGTCCATGTATGTATATTATTTTTCATGCAATTGAAAATACTTTAAAGATATCTTTCTTAGAAAATTTCAGTATGGAAATTATGCCAGGACTGTATGTCGTATAGAAATGCTATAAAGCCTAAACTAGTGGTTTTAGAAATGTGAATGTGTTGTGACAGCCAAATCCTCAGCTGTGATGGAAAACTCTGAATTGTTAGAACTCCATGTTTTGGAAGCATAAGAAGGAGATGTGTTTTATTATGAGCAATGCAGGAAAAAAAATGTTACTTACTTGGTACCTAGAGTATACTAAAAATTAATGCTTGCTCATTAAATTGTGCATTGGAAAAGGAAAATAAAGGGGGATGCCAAATAAGTCTTCCATGTCCTTAATCCAAACCACTAACTGGATCTGTCACACTTCCCAGCAAACTACGCTCTGTCTCGATTGCACTTTGTAGGGACATCTCCCAAGGAATAAGAAGGATTCAACTATCTGTCCCATGAACCAAAATGCCATGCTTCATTTCATTTCTGGTAATTAATCTCTAAGATAGGAACAAGACAGTACTGCTTGGGTAGGAAATGGGGAAAAAATAATAGAAAAAATGGAGAATAAAGAGTACTTGAAAGGTATGAAACTTAAGCAATTCTTCTATGTGATGTATGAAGTTATGAGTGGATGAGGAAAACTATTCTGTAGATTTTATATGTACTTCAGTCTTCAGTACTGTAGGTTCATGTATAAATAATCAAGAGCTAGCCAAAATGCAAGAACCAAACCCTCCTAGCTCCTTGACCACCACACCATTTCTGTTTAATGGCAAAGCATAGCCTAAAGAAAGACTTACAGTAACACTTTGAAAGTAAGGTACAGACAGCCCATAAATCTGTATTTCTTCAGCATCTGCCTTTGCTTGACCACCTTGAAAATTAGAGAATAAGTTCATGAAAAATGGCAGATTTTAATTCATTGAAAAAAACCCCAGTTTTGGTACTTGGCATCACTTACAGTCGTGGTCACAATTCACACCTGTTTCTCTATAACCAATTTGCATTCTTTTCTGCCAGGCAAATGTACTTTCAAGACCAGGGCAACAAAATACACTAAAAGCATTTCCAACCTAATGCTTATGAGTGAGCACTTAGATCTTCAACCTGCAGGCATTTTGAAAATATTATTTCTTATGAAATGAGATGTAGCACTGGGGGCGGTTTTATTGCTGACAAGCCTTGTAAATATCTAAATTCCAGAAAACCTTGGGTAATCTGCTGTGGGGAAATAAAAGACTCTTAACTTCTTGTAGGGAGTTTTGTATTTCTGGTCAGAGGTCAGAAAGAATGTCTGTTTAACATCTCAAGGCTTGATCAATTCTATGTTAAGAGAAATGTGCTAACAAGGTGTTGGGATATGGGAAGCAGCGTGACTACAGCTTGAAAGATGTAGGAAGCATCACTCGGCATCCCAGTACTTGTGAATGAAGTCCAGGTGTTGCGTGGTTTGCTGTACACAGCTTCAAAGTCTTAAAGGTAACTAATAAAAGGCCTTTATTTGGTTTATCATTATTAAAATTGTGACATATCCACTAATTCAGCTGAACTTTGGGATACCCAATTTAAGAGTGCTGCTTCACTCTTAATATATAAATAAATTATATTCCTAAATGAAACTTGTTTAGGTTATGGATTTTACATCCTGAATATTAGAAATTACACACGCAAGGATTTAAGACATAGTTGGATGCCTCACATTTCCTTTCCTCTTTTTGCTGCCCGAATGGGAACAAACATCAATGCTGTAAAAGACAAACAAGACTTCTGACACCTATGATTTAGGCTTGTATAATGACCAGTGTCTGAAATTCTGTCCTTTGATCAACAATTCAATGTTCCTATTGAATGGAAACAACAGGTCTTACTTTAAAGGCTTGAATATTATAGTTTTGCCTATCAACCTGGTGCAAATCAAACTTAAAAAAAAAACAACAAAAAAACAAGAGGAAAGAATGATGTTGCAAGGCAGGAAAAACACCTAGAAAATCCAATTTATGGCTGGATGTTTCATTGAGCAGATCAATATTCTGGAGATTCTGAAATGATGGAAGAGCAGGAGTTTTATGGAAATTAATTCAACAATTGTTCCAAAAACCATCTTTGTCATGATAGAAGGTGCAAAATCGGCTGTGGGAAGGCTGCAAATGAAACAGCCAGGAAGGCAATAATAGAGGGTGTAGAAAAGAGGTGGAATGAGGTGGGAGATGAAATACGTATATTCATCAGGATGGACCCCAAAGTACATCGGCCATATCATTTATCGAGAGAACTGCAATTCCCATTTGAAATAAAGCAAAGCACCCTTCGAGAAACCAGCGGCAGCTGCCTCAGTGACTTGCTGGAGAACTGCTGAAATCTGAGGTGACAGTTTTGGCAGGTACGCTGGGCCCTAGTCACTTCAGACAGGGCCAGCCTTATGAAAATCACATTTGTAATGGGTGCAGAAGTAAAATGTGAGGCTGTAAGAATATCACCTGCCCACAGATGCGGTCAGCCATAACTCAGGTTGTCACTAGACAGTATCGTTGCTAGAGCTGGGATAACAGCATACCGTACTGCTAGTTAGCATCTATTTTTATTTATTTATTTATTTATTTATTTATTATTTATGTGTCCATAAAATGGCTGGCGTAAACGTTGAGGCCGCTCCTGCAGTACCGCCTTTAGCTCTGGGGTCCCCGGTACAGGATGGACAGGGACCTGTTGGAGCAGGTCCAGAGGAGGCCACAAAAATGATGACAGAGCTGGAGCACCTCTCCTGTGAGGACAGGCTGAGCGACTTGGGGTTGTTCAGCCTGAAGAAGAGACGGCTCCAGGGGGACCTTATTGCGGCCTTTCTGTCTATAAAAGGTGTTTACAAGAGAGACATGTTTTACCAAGGCCTATACTGACAGGACAAGGCATAATGGTTTTAACATAAAGAAAGCAGATTCAGGCTAGATCTAAGGAAGACGTTTTTTACAGTGAGGGTGGTGGGACACTGGCAGAGGTTGCCCAGAGAGGTGACAGATGCCCGGTCCATGGCCACATCAAGGTCAGGCTGGACGGGGCTCTGAGTGACCTGAGCCAGTTGAAGATGTCCCTGCTCATGGCAGGGGTTGGACTAGATGGCCTTTAAAGGTGCCTTCCAACCCAAACTGTTCTATGATTCTGCGAAGCTCCTTCTCTACATTGTTTACGACTGATAAGACCATATAATCCATATATGAGCAATGTGACTTAAAACCATGGATCAACGGATATAATTGCAGATTTTATTTTAGATTGGATATATTATATAGTTATATTAAAATTACAGATTTATAGCCACATCGATGGCCCTGTGCTTCAGAAATCAGTTCCATGACAGACGGGAAAGTTACATACCTACGTCAGGTATGGAGAGCAGGACAGTTCATATCGCTCAGGTTCTTCGTTGCATTTCCCTGGCCTGATCTATCCGTCCTCCCACAGAGAACAGCAGTGCAAAATATGCCACATGGATATGAAGAAAGAATTCCATATTGCCACAAAATGCTAGAGGGTAGAAAAAGTGTATGTAACAAATTACATTGGAATTTGGCCAGAAGTTCCAGTTTAAATCATGGAACCTGGCAAAAACTGTCGAGAAGTCTATCAAGAAAAGTGATGGTTAAAATCCTTACGTATTTTTGTAAATAATATCAGCTGAGAGCTATTACAACTTAATATGTTTTAGGCCAACTCAACCCTAAACCTCCAGAAAATGGGATTAGCAGTGGTCTAGCAGGAGCTGGAGCCAAAGATCACTTTTTTACATGCAATGAAAAGATGCAATTAGTGACAGTTACTAAACATTCCTTTCAAATATATATATATATATATATATTTTTAATGCAAGAATACATTCAAAATATATTTCTGTGAAATATCTGCTCCAATCAAATATAAAACATTCACAGTAAAATCTGAGCTTGATGCTGTTTCTGTGGCATCAGTGACTACTCCTATTCACGTACTGCTCATGTGTATGAAAACTTTTAAGTTTATGATGTCTTTTGACTTCGCTACAGGGTGCTGTCAAGCATCAGCTGCTTGTTCAACCTCACTGAACTTAGTTTTACAGGTAAAATTGGAACCAACATACTAACGTGCATTGGGTTTGCTAGGCCAGGTGTTGGTAGCAGGGGGATGGAGGGGGGGGCTTCTGCGAGAAGCTGCCAGAAGCCCCCCCATGCCTGATGGAGCCCAGGCCAGCGGCTCCCAGTTGGACCCACCACTGGCCACAGCCCAGCCCAGCAGCAATAGCGGTAGTGCCTCTGGGAGAACATATTTAAGGAGAAAAAAACCTGCTGTGCAGCAACAGCAGCTGGGGAGAGGGGTGAGAATATGTGAAAGAAACAACTCTGCAGGCGCCAAGGTCAGTGAAAAAAAGTGTAAAAAGACGTTTGCCATAACACAACTGCAGATCACAAAGCTATGCAAACGGCATGCAAAACCCCTTGACTCCAAAAGGCAAGAGAATATATAATTGAGAACTGAATTAGCAAAATAATTACAGGCTTTCAATGAGCGATTTCTCAGGATATAAACTCTAGTTTGGCCATCTCATCGTGAGAAAACAGAATAAGAAAACTTCTTTATATGGAATGATGCAACACGTATCATTTTATTTTGGGGTTTACTTTGTGTTTTGAAATACAACACAAGGCTTTCCTTTTCCATTAAATGCTTCCACAGAAATTTAGCTCTGTGGAACTTTGCAGCAACAAGGATTTTTGTTCCATTGAATACTGCAATGGCTCCATCCCTTTGCATGTTTAACTGCATCCTGTTCTACTGACCCCAGCGTTGTCTTTTATTTAAGGTAATAAAGACCTTACCTGGGAGTCCAGACGAAGCACACACGGGCAGAGCCCTACTGTAAACGCAACAATACGTTGCCAGATTTATTTTTCTGGCCCATAATGGTAAACAAATGTTTTGCCTAAACAAGTGTTTTAAACACACGCTTTTGTAGAAAACTAGCGATTCTCACTGTGAAACTACCATCTTAAGTTTGGAAACAAAAGAAAACAACAAAAAAATCGGAAAGCATATTGTTGGTCTTAAAGGCAAGTTAAAAAGCAAAATCAGACAACATAAATTCATATCACACATCTATATTTCAGACAAAAAGGATCAATTACATAAAACAGATCTTTACAAAAGTTTGGCAGTGTTAGGCAAATGATTAAAGATGCTATGCACTGCTTAGAAAAATAATTTATTTTGTTAGTTTACAAAAATGATAACAATTCATGTTATAATTTAAATTAACGAGTACAACTAGCAACTTTGATCCTGCAAAGGTACTATCTCCTGAGATGCAATAAAGACTTGTGACCTTGCTTTCAGAAATAGCTTGGAGTAAGTCCCAAGTCAGCAAAAAATAATGAAGTTTGATGGTTTTATTAGTGCCTCGTTGGCTAACAATTTATACTCTTGACTGCAGAAAGTAGGTACCAATACTGACATTAAATTAAGTTAAGAACTTCCCAGGTAGAGCCCTAACCAAATTTAAGCATACCTGCAGACTCTGTGTCAAGCTATCAGGTTGATGAGGGCTGTTTTTTGGAATAACATGGTAACAAGCTTCTCATTTTACACTTGTACAACGCTTTGTTCCTAAACCTGCAAGAGGTGTTCTGAAAAACGCAAATCATAGATGTAGCTCCATGTGCATCCATGTGATTCACAGAAAATAATAGTCAAGCAGTAGTTTGGTTGGACTTGATGCTCTTAAGGGTCTTCTCCAACCTAAATGATTCCATGATTAACTATTTTTTTAATTCATTACATACATTTTAGTAAGTTACATTTTGTCCTCCCTGAAGATGGCAGATAATGGAAACACTGGAATGCAAACACATTGGGAAGCTATCTTGGAACAAAAATATCATAGGACAAAAAAAAACCCCAACGTTAGAGAATGTCCAACAAATAGTTAAACTTGGTTTCATTTTGTGATTCTTTTGTTAAAATGTCTATCAATAGTGCTGATATTTAAATGTATAATAAAATTAGCTTCTCCCTACACATGAAAATTCCCATTTTAGGTACTCAACAAATTACTAGATTTTGTTGAAAAACTGCTGTGAAACAACACATTTAGTGGTGAACATGAAATACAGCTGACACACCTTAACAGATGAACTGGGTCTCCTTTAAGGAGGTTTCCTTCCATTGAAAAAGTAATGAAACATACAAATGAAAAAATCATTACATTAGCCCACATTAGAGTGGAATAAAGAGCTGTAACATTTCTGAATTTTGCAAATTTCATAAGCTTGTATTGTCGGCATTTAGAAGTGCAGTGGTTTTCATCATATAGGTTTGGTTTAATCTTCTTGAAAAAAATAAAAGTACTTATACAAGAGCCCAAATGAACTCAAACCCCCATTTCTCAGATCCTGAAAAAATTCTAAAATAGAAAAATGAGATAGTGCCGAATTATTCCAAAGGTTTACAGTTTTCTACAAAATTAGTTTTACAAGATCATGGATTGTTCAGTAAATATTTGTTGCTCACCAGACCACCGCATATTGTAGACTTGCCAACCTCCAAATTGCAATAAAAAAGTAGGTCGAGAAAATACTTCACCCCTTTTTGTCAAATCCAGCCTGAAATCATCACTGCACTGGTACTGGAGACGAGGTCTCTGCCAGCTTCCACGTAGACAGGATTTCCAAGCGCAAAGGACTAATTTTCTCTTTGACCCGTAAAGTTTTACAATGTATGAACATGGTTACGCGTGTCCGGCAGGGAGATAGCGTAGATATGTGGACAGAACTAGAGATGACGTCTACATGGCTAGAAGAAGTGTGATCACACCTGTACACGGCAGAACTCAAGTCTGAAGGAAACAGCACTAGTCCCGGGTACGGCAGCAGCGTCAGCTGCAGCGTGCTGCCTTCTCTGGTGTGTTTTACAGGACTGAGAAGTAGCAGCGCGTTTATACATCCACTCGAAATCAAACCGCTGAGATCAAAATTTAAGGAAGATAAACGTGATGAAAATCTAACAAAGACAAGATGGGTAACTCGTTTATTCCACACAGATGTCCCTACCACCCTGCTGAGGGTTGAGCTTCCATGGGAACGTGGTCAGGCAGCCTGATGTATTAAATCAGGAGCAGGATTCCTGGCTTAAACTACCAGCAAAGGTCTTTCAAGGACTTTACATCAGGAAATAATTGCATGTTGAGGAATTCCGTTCCAGCATGCCTATCTCCATTACCTTAACAGGTACAACAACAAGGTTGAGAGGAATTAAACCGACCTTTCTGACTTCACACCAGTACAGAGACATCCAGCATCTGTGTAAGTCACTGAAATTGTGTAGATTCTTTAAGGTCACTTGGCAGCGTATTGCTGCAATGGGGTGACTGGTGACTGCCCAAAGGGGCAATGGGTGACTGGGAAACGTGATGGGAAAAGTTCAGTGTCACGTGTGTAAGATGCCTGGGCAATCTGAATTTTAGTATTTCCCAACCTAAATGCTAGATTACAAGACTAATTTTGCAGGAGTTCTAGAATACTAAATGTAAGAAACACTATATTTTATTCAATTTAAATTAAAACAAATTATTTGGAGAAAAAAACCAACTCGTGCATCAACTATCAATTAGGAATGCTTGTAATGAGGTATCAGAATAAGCTGCTTTTTTAGTTATCCCCAAATTAAATAGAAACTGGCAGCACAAAATGACAACACATTCCAGAACTCAAAAGCAATTACCAATTTTTTTCTACACTCTCCAAGGAAAAATAAAAAATAAAAAATCAGAATTTGTGAATAAGCCCATGCAGAAATTTCAGCCTCAAAAGCGATTAATCTTCAAACCCACAGGAACACATTGCATGGATACTCTTACCTACAGTCTAAATATTTATTTATTTGTCATTGTCTTCTGGTAATGTAATATCAAGGCTGAAATTCGAACATCTGATCTATTTGTTAAAACACATCACCCCAGCCAGCACATCAGCTATCTCCAATGGAATTATTTCAAGCCTGGCATTCAGTGCATAGCACACGTAAGAGAATTTCCCAAAGTGTGGGACATAATTAAGTCTAAACCAAACTGAAGTCGTCTCTCATAATAAGAGGTGACATGAAGTGGGACTGATGTCTGTTGATTAATATATTCAAGAGTTTCAAAGACAGTCTATAAAAGGCTGTCACTCTAAGTTTAAGGGGTTTTTTTAAGAAAAAATTTTTTAAGGGTTTTTTGAACTTTAAGGTTTTGGGGTTGGGGTTTTTGGTTTGGTTTTTTTTGTTTTTTATTTGGTTGTTTGTTTTTTTTTTTAATTAGTTTAAGAAATTACATTCTGGAAAAATGAAGCATTTCTTGACTTTGACACTTGGTTTTTCCGTTTTCACAGAGCATTTTTACCTACCAAATAAGAATAGTTTGTCCCGCTGTTTTTTAAACTTTGTTGATCAGTCTATTGTTAATTTACGGACCTCTAACCAACCAACGGACAACATGTTACCAGATTCACATTCTGTGGCTAGTGAGCCTCACTGCTGATGTACCTCACGCCAAGGTTTCTGCATTTTCTAGCTTTCAGACTGCACCGGAGACCTCTCCAGCGAAAACAAAACAGGTCCGTGGTTTGTGATGGACTCATTGACGTTCTGTTAGTAAAAACATATAACACATTTTTTTTCCAGCTACACTGTATCTTCATGGTTGCAGCTGTTTGGATAAAAATGGGCATTCCCCGAGCTCCACACACCAACTAGCTTATGCCACAGATGCAAACTGTTCTCTTGGCCAGCAGTAAAATGCAGCTCATCTTCATCGTTCTGCACACTAAGTACAAAACTGGGTCACCGGTGGTTTCTGGGAAGAGCCTAATGCCAAAACATAAATTGGGCTGGCTTCCCAGTTCAATGCTTGTTCAACAACGAGAATGGCACAGAAATCCACATTTGTAGAATGATACTGTGTGGTCATCTTTAGAAAATTTCAGCATCGCTTCTCAGCAATATTTTAGATGCCAGCAACTGTTTCTACTGAGGGCAATTCGATATTGACACACTGAAGAAATACACTTTGTAACGTGAGGGGTTTGAGGTTCCAGACTAAATCTCAGGCAGATCTCCTAAATTAGTAGTAGCCTCTTCTTCTGCCTGGAATCAATAACATTTCAGGGTTATTGCAGCAAAGTCTATCCTTTGCTATTTTCCTCTACAAACTGATAGTAGAATGAATGGTAGCATTTAGAAAACTTAAACAAACATAGTAAGACACATTTACTTCTGCCTGTGAGATAATCTTTAAAAATAGGCAGCATGTGATCGGATGCTAGTCAGTTTACCAAGTAGGTTTTATTTTAGTAAACAAGTAAAAGTGGCAGAATTCATATGAAAGGAGCTTGGTTTATAAGAAACAACTGCCTTCAAAATTAAGGACATTCCCTGGGCATATCAACTACCAAAATTATTAATGTGGAGTAAGTGAAGAAATGATGGTGTGCCTCCTGACATACCAGTGCACTGTAGATGGCAAATGAGAAAAGCAGTTTAAGATCAAAACAACTCTGGTCTAAACTGAGATGAACATAATGGACAACTCAGGAACTATTGCTGTACTTAAGCAAAACACCTACTAAGAAGCCAAGTCCCTAAATAAAGAGAGCAGAATTATCCTAAAAGAGAGTTCTTTATGCAGTTCCTGTATTTAAATGTGTTACTTTAATGAAAACATGTTCACAATTGGGTTCCAAAAATATTTAGTTCAAAATAGCACCAAGTAGGTACCTAAATTAAATGACTGGAAATTTTTAAAATATCATCACTGCATATTTTCTCCAGGCTCATGACATTGCAGATTTTGCCCCTATGAAGGCAAGAGAAAACAAAATCTCATTCTTGCAGCCTGAGAAATGGCAGATGTGCAACTTTAGCTTCAGAAACATGAGAGCTATTGTAGTTAGCACAAATTATAAATGCTGGATGTTGCTGTACTTTAACCACAGCAATCTCTTTCATTTTTGTTGTCAGCATTCCCGGAGGCATTCGTTTACAGACTTTTTGAGACCAAGGCTATCAGATTCTGCGCTGCTGTGCTTCTGTATGCGGCATTAAAATGTTCTTCAGATTTTAAATCTAATTTGGTCCTTTACATAGAAAAGCAAAACAGCCTAGACATGCTCACAGCAAAGAGTTGAGATGAGTTGTGCCAGAGTAGAAAGTATTTCAGTATGTAAACCCAAAAATTTATCCAAGATGGAATCTTATTTAGGGATCACTTATTTAGATGTAAATACTTGCCTTAAAGCAGTTTTTAAATGAAGGCACCAAGAGTAAAAGTGTTCTGAAATTTTAGCTTAATCATGAGCTGCTTCCCATTCCTTCTACTACTAGTTTTTGTCTACATCTGCTTCTAAATTTTACGATTAGATCAAAAACACAGGAATTTCTGTGACGTGCTCATGCACATCCATTCCTGACAAGGCTGCATCCCCCGATATTGGCTCGCAGCTCGCATTAACTTCGCTATCGGTTACGTCTGTGAGGTGAAGACAGGGCTTACAGAGATAAATATATTGCTAACCCACTTTGAACATGAAGAGTTTAACAGAGCCAGAGTAAAATCTGACTGTAACCAGCAGCCCCACACAAATTCACGAATAAATTCTGCATGTTGTAGATAGGAGAACGTTATTCAGGTTTCACACTACTCATTTTTAGCCTTAAAAATGCTATCAGTGTTACAAAAATACCTACTTGCTCCCTTTCAGGGTAATATCGGCATTTTTCATTCATGAAAAATCCATTCAGTGTTACACAGTGCAGAGACTACGCCTTGTAAGCCAGGGATGAACTGACATGCAGATTCCTTAGCTCAAAAGTGGATTTTAGAATAATATTTTCTTTGTTTTAAGGAATTTTAATATATCAACTTTATTTACTTTGGTGGGATCGCTAGTAAAAATGTGGCAGAGGTTTGAATATCCAAGGAGTACTTTAACCATCACCAAAGACTGGCTTCCATCAAATAATTGAGAAGTGTAAGAAAATGGCTTTGTTTTCACACTGTAAAATTTTATTTTTATCCTGAACTGATTTATTTTTGACATTTCTTCTCAGGATGACATTATTACATAATAAAAATAAATTATTTCAAATACTTAGTAAATACCAGCTCAAAAGTAATTAAAAATAAGTACTCTTAAGTCTACTGTAAAACATTAGGAAACTGAAGAGCACAATATTTAAAGGTTATTCAAGTGACAAATATTTGATGTTGAAATACAGGGGCAGTGCAGATCAGAACGCACAATATGGAACCACTGTATTTCAGGACAGAATTAAAAGAAATGGACACCTGGTATTAGCTTAGGTTAAATCTGTATGTACTTAGTACATACATATCAAGTTGCCTGATTTACCAAATGCTGAACAGAACAAAGAAATTAACCACTATTTTTAGTGTGATATCACATTTTTTGATTATTTAAAACTACTGCTTTGGGCAAAAAATAAGGAACAGGTCATCAAAGGGTTAATGTATTAAAAAAATAAATATCTGATTACCAGAAGTGACAGTGGTTTTAAAGAACTGAAATACACAAAATGTTTTACTAAAAAATTATCTGGTTTTCTACTTTAAAAACTGAAACTGGTCAGAAGAACAATATTTCAGGCCAATATGGAAAAAATATTATTTCTTAAACCACAAAGGGGCAGTTTCACGTAATGTCATGAACGGAACTTTAGCCTTCAGTAAAAAGGAAACAAAATTCACTTTGTAATATGAACCTCTATCAAAGGTGGAAGCGAGACAAATATTACATGCTATCTGGGCTACCATGCCAAGAGGGTAACTTTAAGAAAGAATTTCCTGGCTTTGGAGTCCATAAGTCTACTTATTAAAAATTCCTCTTTTTTTTTAATTTGGGGTTTTTTTTTGTTGTGTTGTTTGACTTCTTCCCTTCTGTTCCCGCAGCCCTTTTATAAAATTTCAAAAAAGGATATAAAACCCTGCTGAAAACCCAGTCACATGGCCAAAGCCAAATATACTAAGCACTGAGCACATTTAAAGTCCTAAAGCCAAAATTATTCATCTAGTAGGCATTTCTGTCCTGCATCGTACAAAAATCGATTCAGTATTTGATGTAATCACGAAGGAGTTCAGGCTGCTTATCCTTCGTTTTCTAACACCATAAAGCAGCAGTGACACTGTTCTATGGAAACATACTTTAGATTTCTGAGTTACAAGTGAGGAAAAAATGTATAAATACATAAAATGGTAAGAGCAATCCACAACCAGATTTTTACAAATTCCTTAGGAGAAAGAGAGGACGTTATTTTTCTGTGTGTTACATCTCGGCTGGGACTCTTAAAGCCACATTCATTTACCAAGAGGCGCTTCACCTCAAAAATCAGTTCAGCTTCAGTAAAGTGGGTTAGGCAGACATTAATCCATCAGCAATCCACACATCAGACCTCATTACAACATGAGGTGTTTGGGGAGCATGATTTACTGGTTCATAATCTATTTTAAAATGACCTTTCTACATTTTTAGCCATAATTTGTGGGTACCATAAAGTCTGCAAGCTGGTGACATTTTATTTTGCAATTTTTTTAATGTTTCAACTAGACAAACCAGCTAAGATGTTTTAAACACCATATTTCCAGCTGTGCTCTGATCTAATTAAAAAAATAAATTACAAGTGTTGGATATACTTAAAGTAAGTTTAGTTTATGGTAACTGGGGCTGGAGCTAAACACTGCTTCATGACATCCACGCTCTTTGCCGACCGTGCCACAAGCAGGTTTCTATTTGTCCTGCCTTCTCCAGCAGGAGAAGGTGTTTTTTGTAGGTGTTTTTGCCTTGGCCCTGTCATTGCCGTCGAGGTCGGCAGAGATGGATGGCCCTGTTTTGCTTTCTTGACCTTCTGAATGAGCAAATGTGCCAGATGTCTGTGAAAAGCCAATGCCAGCACCACAATGCACAGCATTATACACATTAAAAAAAGGTAAAGAAAATGGGCCAGCCATGTCCTGGGGTGCATCAAGCACAACTGTGTGCGGCTCGGGGTGCCCCAGCGTAAGGAGGGCACCAAGCTGTTAGCAGGAGCCCAGAGGAGGGTGACCAAGCTGGTGAAAGGTCTCAAGGGAAGGATGCGTGAGGAGCAGCTGAGGTCATCGGTTTGTTCA
>JAVJGJ010000060.1:68234744-68246758 GCA_035590215.1 Microhierax caerulescens | reverse complement strand
ATGCACATGCACAGACTGCATTGCTCCAGTCTGGGCACATCTGTCTCTCTTAACCTGTAATCTTTCAAATTTATTTTTTTATCCATGACAACTCACACAGGAGGAACACAGGTTTGGGGTTTTATCTGAAAAGAGTATTTGGTCAGTCACGAGTTGAATTGGAATATGTCCTTGCATACTAATGCAGTCCTATGGACGTAGGAAACAAAAAAGGCAGAACTGTTTGGCATGTCAGTACTGTTTCTTCTTCTGTTTCTTTCTCTGTCTATCCATTTGGCTTTCAAAAGAAAATACATGAGGCATACTTGAAGCAAACGGGCATCATGATTAATAAGGACATCGCACTGAAACACATAAAACTGCCCTGTCTCCTTCATCTGTTCTTTTGGTGCAGTGATTAACCTTTGAGTTTATGAGTATTTTTGCACTTGCCTCAGATAAAATATTTTATGACTTCTTACCTCCCAGGCAACTTGGATTAAACTTATCAGGTCCAGGAAGATAGTGGCCTATAATGACTGTTCCCTCGGAAATCATATCTACCTCCTTACCACATTATCAGAACATTCTTTGCACAAAACAGATGGAAACATCAAGACAAGAGACAAGGAAACTTGTTAAGGTCACATTCCACCTTCCTATACATCATTCATGCTTAATTGATTCCCAACCCCTCCTAGAAAAAGATTGCCATATATTATGAGAGCTGAGAATATGAAAAGATCATTTTCTTTTCCCCATTAATTCCCATTTGGAAAGGCTTCTGCCTTTGCTAAGGTTGCTTTGGCAGCCTGCTTGCTAATGACTGATCACTGCCTCTCAACACAGAAATGGGGCAGAAGCAAGCAGATTTATCATTTGGCAAAAGTACCCCTTTCTGACACAGCATTTCAGGTATTCTGCTCTCAGTGTCAGGGTGGGTGGGTGGGGAAAGGAGAAACCAAAGAGATTCAAAAGAAGCCACTAGACAGATCCTTGGAGACTGTGCAGGCGAGTAGTTTAAGACAGGATCTTTTTATGTACTTGACACAGGCTCATCCTGGTTTGAGGAAAGCCGCTTAGTTTCCCCCATCAGACCTACCTGACATCTCCTTCTACACTGTATAAAGAGGGAGTCAATCATTTTGATGCATGTCCCCTCAACAGGGTGGGTGAATAATTGGATATCAAACCTGAACTTGCTGTAGACCTCCTAATCATTTAGGGACACTGAAGTAACATGGGGGGGGGGGGGGGAGAAGCAAGCTGTAAACATTGTTACCAGACATATCTATGTCTTTCCTGAATATCCTTCCTGTTGTTAAACAAATGCAATGTTCAGGAGTTGCTCTCTGTAAAACTGCTAATAGAGCGATAAAGGAATAGCCATATCAGGGTGAAACGCTACATTTAGTTTGCACACAGGATTAAAGGGAGATCTTCAAGGAACTTAGTCTAAGACTCCTCTGGCTGCAGCATTTAAGAAAAGAAAAATATATTAAGCCCAAAATAGCAGGTAGCATCACAGGCAGAGAATATCTGATTTGGAATCCACGCCATTATAGTAAAATTGCCTGTATGCAATTCTTGGAGATGGAAAACCGGTTTCTGGAAGGGAACTGCTCACTCCGCTGCTGCTCTGCTCAAGCTACGTGAAAAGGAGTGGACAGACAGCTCTTCTGGTTCTATGGTGCTTCAGTTCACATAAAACACAGAAGAAATCTAAAAAGAACTGAAAGTGTTAGTGACCTCTAAAATGTTGTCAGGTTCTATTCAGTTGAAGTCATGAGGATTCTGAATAAATTAAAAAACCCAATATCTCCCCAGATACTAATAGCTTTGTATCCCAATTTACCACCAAGTATGTTTTGAATTGCTGGGCCTCGAACTATCAGTCACTTCAAACCATCCTCCTGTTTTCAACTCACATGTTAAAAGACTGCATAAGATATATAAATGCATAAGAATATACCAAAGATCCTTTCAGATCACACGCCAGGATCACTCCCTACGTTATGCATTTCCTCTTTTAGAGTCGAAACCAGCTGTCTCTTGGTGGGGCCATTTGGAAGTGGATAAAGCGGGGGCAAAAATCTTCTGTTCTGTGACGGTTACTAACACCTGCTTCACTTCCTTGGGCACTCGCAGGACCTTTTCATGTGCACGGACAAGAAGGGGAGAGGAGAGGGAGGAAAAGCAGAGGCTTTGTTTGCCCTCTCCATTTCAGAGAGCAGCCCCATGTATCAGTTTGCTGTAGAGAGAAGTATCATCTCTGCACTGCTGTTGCTGGCAGAAACATAAAGTATAAGCTGTAAAAAGCCTTCTTTTATTTTCCCTAGAGCACAGTCATTTAGATGTAAACTCTTACAGCTTCATCGCAAGACACTTTTCGTGCAGAGGAATTGTCAGGTCAGGAGAGTAGAAAAAAAAAAAAAAAAAATGAAACAGATGAGTTTGCTTTGCGGTTTCCCAGTGGGAGAGCTCTGCTGAAACGCTAGTCCAGCCCTACTGGTTTCTGCATCAACAGATGGCAGACAACATTCGCCGTGTTTGCGTCCCATTTGGTAAATCACAGGTCACATCTGGTCTGGCCTCTGTTCCTTCCAAACAGATGGGAGTACACGTTCATTATTGACTGCAGCAAGGAGGCGGGGGGGCGGCAGGGAGGAGTGTACGCCAGGTGGGGGGAGGAAGATGAGAGGGAGTTAGAAATAGAAAAGGCAAAACCAAACAGGGTTTAAAACAGGAGAGAAGAGCTTAAAATGACCGCTACCAACAGAACAATACCACTGGCGATAACTAAATATGTCAAAGCGGCGACGTATAGATAAATGGCTCTTAAAAATTATGTCAGGAGGTGATGCACAATTGTGAATATTCGCTTAGAGAACACTATGGGAGTGCATAGGTTAAATGTTTATGTGATCTCCTACCCCAAGCTATTATATGGGAAAATAAAAAAGCCTGTTTTCAGTCCTAATCTCTTTCCACACAAGGTACGAGCTAAAAAGCAGAAAAGAGACAGAGAAATGTTCTCAGTGGCTGTCAATCATAAGCCTTGTTTCACACAGGGAAAACAAAACTAAAGTCTTTTTGTAATTAATTTACTTGCCATCTCATAAATAAGTATATCTAACCTTTTCTGACATTTTTCAACTTTCTACTAGAAAGTGGGAGGATATTTCTGAATTTATATGTTTTACCTTTACATTGGTTTATGAAAGCATGTGAAGTTTTCATATTTTATTGATACTTGAAGCATTCATAACTACATGCAAAATTAAAGATTTTTAATGATTCAAACAGATACTTTACTGGGTTTAGTTAGAATCTGAGTTTTAAAGTTTAAAAGCTTAAAAATCCAATTCCAAAATTCTGATATAGTCTACTTTCAAAAAGTGTAAATAATCTAAAGCTTGAACGTGAATTTTCTATCATAGCCTCAAAAGCACATGGCACAAACCTCTTTAAATATAGCTCACGCTTCTTGTCAGTAGGGGAATGCACACACGTAGCACAGACTTTGTAAATTTGCACACAAAACGCAAGCACAGTTGATCCTTGGGCTAGGTGCAAACTTATTTCACACTTGCCAAACACTACCATACTAAAATAAATGCACTTTTTTTGGTGTTAAGAAGCAAGGTAGGCTTGAATGTCTTGGCATGAAACAGCGTCCTTCAGAGCTCTCCAACTGGAGGTACATATGAAGAGCTCTGCATCTTCCTGGAACGCAGGAATTTCATTTTTAGGTCATTTCATCTGAACAGACTGTTTTTTCTCTGGCCTTTTGGTGATTTATGCATTTCTACAGTCTTCAGGTGTATTTTGACAAGTGGCATTAATTGATCGTGCTGTGTAACACTAGCAGTACTGCTAATAATAGAACCATTTTGAAAATAAACCCTTCGACAATTTTCCCATTTGGCTGTTCAGATAGTTCTGTTTTTCTTCAGTTCAAATAAAGCATGATTTAGGGTGGCTTTGTAAAGGATAAGACTATTAGCATTGTTGAAAAGGCTAGAAGCCAGTCAAACTAGAGTAGGCTGAAAGAGAACAGGTATGAAAGCTGATTTTTATTTTTTTTTTTTTCACTTTTTCTTGCAAGTCAATGTGAAAGTCAGCCTGGACGTTTGTACCTTAGCACCAATTCCAAAGGAAGAAAAAATGTTTCTCAGCATGTGAAGGCATCATATTTAGCACATATTAGCTCTACCACACTAATATTTTAATATTTCCTGTTCTTCTACATATCCCAGAGACAGGAGATTTATTTTTATTGTCAGAGCGTTTTTTTATGAGCAAATGTTTTTGTAGGCTTATACAAAAGTAGAAACAAGTTTCATTACTTTTAGAGCTCGGGTCTCAGGTTTTGGCCAGATACAATGATTTTGACGTACCTGTGAGGGTACAAGCCTCAAGTCATTTCTATCCCAAAATCAAAGCACATACAAAGGTCTCAGTTTGTTTAGTAAGTGAAAAGGATAATGCCCGTAGATCAAGAGTGTTGCTGAGCCTGGCTGTCTGACAGGAGTTTAGTAGTAATCCCAGTTATGAAGATTTTATTTAAATATTACAATTAATTTTTTTTAAAAAAAAATATCCTTTTTCTCCAACCTTTAGCCAAATGTTCAATATAGGAATAACTAAAGTCTGACTTTTCATAACCGGGCCACGTTTAGAAAGCGTTGTGGGTTTCAGAGAAGTTACTTTGCTACTTTTTCAGTACAAAGATTGAAGAATATAGAGAAGAATTTCAGGGAAGGTGGAGCTGTGTCTCCTGGTTTTAATTGAACTGGCAAATTTGCATCAACACTGATCTCAGAGATAGTTCAAAGTAGGTGTTAAGAAAAAAAAAACCCCACAACCAAACAACCACTGCATATAAAATAAATCTGGGAATGAGAAATGCAGTGTCAGTGCAAAGGGACTGGTAGAACAAAGGAGCTGTGTAAGTGAGACAAAATCAAAAATTCTGAAAGTGTGGCAAGAAAAAGACCATAACATGTATGTGAGTCAAGAGAGCTTTTAAAAAAGCGTTGTGATGTGCTGCAAGCAAACCGAAGGCAGGCCGTATTACACCAGAGGAGTTGTACTATAGTTCTGTTTCCTTCAGCTTATGAACAGGCCAGACACACTTTCCGTACTGGTGTATACAACCTGGGCAATAGTGGGGATAGCACGAGGGCTAAATGTTGGACTTAAACGTGATACAGAATTCAGAGCGTAGAAGACGGGGCAACCTTAAATTTCATTATAAGCCAGTAGCATAGTGTACTATTAGGGCTTCTTGGCGCTTCCCATGACGTGTTTGTGAACCTCAAATGTTTGCTGATACTGGAAGCCAGAGAATATGGTCAGCTATGGTAAAGTGGAGGTAAGCAGAGGCAAAGACAAGACACTCAAATTTAGAGCTGTAATTTAAACTGTTCACTCGTGAGTCACTCTTACTAACTGCGACTTTGTTAGTCATGGATAAACTTCTGAAGATTTAATACTACTGGCTTCAATTTGGTAAGGAAAACTCTCGTGGTTGTAAAAATAAAATGAGTTTCTGCATGAAAACAAAAGCTCATAGCCGCAGAGCAGGACGCTGCAGAAACATTATCCTGTAACGCCTTCAGTTCCTCTGTGATGGTTCACCTTGCTCTAGTCCTGTGCCCTCGTTTACTCCTTATCCATAATGGTAAATAACCCTCAGCTCTCTTCTGAACTAATTCAGACCCTGCTCTTCGGATGGAAACACAGTGTCAGGAGGAACAAGGGAGAGCCCAACAGTTCTAATGAAAGAAGGAAAGACAGAAAGAAGACAAAGAAACAAAAAGACAGAAAGAAAAGTAAGTAGGTCACAGACCTCACAGAGCCTGTCTTCACCTTCTCAGAAAGTCCACTGGTGTTGGTCAAGTGGTCCTTATTCTTTCCAAAATTGTGTACATGAAGCACTTCTGGACTTCCCAGCCTTAACATATATCCCAACAGTATCATGAACCCATATTGTGATGAGACCTGACTAGACACCCAAACACACGCCTGACTCCTCCACTGCCCTCCCCTCCACCGAGTCATGTGTTTCTACGTGAATTAAAACCAGCTTACAAGCTAGCAGAGAGTCACAAAGGTTCACATCCATCACTAGGATCGACACTGGCGAGAGCGGGAACAGAGGGAGGTACGCACCTGCCTCTTAATCTGGATAGAGTCTATGGAATGACAGTTAATGTATACCGGCCAACTGGCCCCCACACATCCCGTGTACAGTTGCTCTTGAGAAGTTCATGGAGACCACCTAGCACCTGCCTTTTAGGCTGCTTGTGGAATGAATGCACAGATTCTCATGTAGAAGCAGAATTTGAGAATACCAACGCAAATAATGAAAATTGCCACGATAGAAGTATAAATCACATCCCACAACTCATTTCAGAGTGCTTCAGCTCCTGCTCTCTGCATAGGCTGATTAATTCTGAGCTGTGGCTGGACCCTTCTAGAAGACAACCTTCTGTTTTAAAAAAAAATAAATTACAGAAGCAGGAAATGCAAGGGGCAAACAAACAAACAAATTACTCTTTTCCTGAGACATTAAGGAGTTTTTCTCCCACATTTAAGAGAACCTACTAACCTTAAGGTGAAAAAAAAAAATACATACATATACCAAACCTTAGAGGGATTTGCCCAGCATTGTAAAAGGGTAAACATAGATCACCTGACAGCACTGAGAATGAGAAGCAAAGATTCTTAGTTCTGCTGGTGCTGCTCCTTAGAAATATTGTAATGTACTGGTTAGGACACAGGTATTTAGCTGACCTTTTCTAAATGGAATCATTGCTTTTAAATTGTTCCATAAATCCGTATTACCAAGAGCCAGAGGAGTATCTAATCTATCCCATCTTTAAAAGCTTTTTTTTTTTTTTAATGCAGAAAAATCCCAATTTTCTCTTTCTTGTTCTAATAAAGAAAAAAACATAATGAAAAATTTGAAGGTCTCCACAGCTGCAGGTGTGTTATGATGCAAAAAAATAGAGACATGGAAAAAACTAACCTTACATATCTCAATAGACTTGAGGTGCCATTAATCCAAATTTGCATTATTTAATTCCTGGAAATGTTAATTTGCAAACAATTTCAGTAGGTTTTCTTTTTTCCTTATAAAAACCCGATAGTACTCCAGGTACTCTTTATACCTTCTATATTGCAGACAAACGGATAACATTGTATTTCCTCTGGAATGTTCCAACTGTTTAAAACCTTCCCATAAACTATGTCTGCTCTTAAAAATAATTTATCAAATCTTTAAAAAAAAAAAATAAAATGGACTGTTTACCACTGCCTTAATCAGATGTTACTCTTTCTCCCCCATCCCTATCATCTCAAATATTTTTTTTTTCTTTCCTAAAGTATATTCCTACTGATACAGGAGATTGCGTAAGTGATAAACCCTTCAATTTTCATTCTGTTGTGAGATTTATCATACCAGTGTCTGAATAACGTGTCCCTCTTGTGTGCTGATGATAGAAAACAAAATGATCCAAACATACTGCAGTCATGTCCTACTTGTACATGACATTTATCCTGTGACATTCTAATTTGTCAGTTACCAGGGGTCCCTGTTCTTGAGAGGTGACAAATCTGTTATCCATTAAAAGCTGAAATGAATAAATTCTATTAAAATATGCGTCTGTTGTTGCTAAAATAATTGAGGGAAAACAGACTCAAAATGAAAGTCAACAGCTCTAACACTGGCAATTTAGATATCGTCACAGATGTTTGGACTTGGAAAAAACAGTTCCTTACCGCTTACCATATACTACATTAAATGTATCACACAAATATGAAAAGAAGCATTCAGAAGGACTTTGAGTACTGAAAATTAGTTTGATCTTTAAAGTATTGCATAAATACCTAGGGACTATATACTGTACTTCCCAGCTGTCACTTTCATGTGCCATTTAACATAATTAGTGACACGTTTATAACTAATAGCTTTGATTACAAATCAGTGGGTGCCATTTTCTGAATAAAGGTGTTTTGGGTGGTATTTTTTTTCTTTTCTTTCTAAACTAAGACTTAGATGTAGGCTTACATTCTGCTATTTGTAACTGGATTTAGAAACAGGGAGTTGACAGCTGTAGATTATTTTTTAACAACAGCGTAAAAAGTCTATGTGATAAAAACCACAATATTTTAGGCACACCAGAACTGGAAAGTGCAATAATTAAGATTGCTTATAACATTTATAATATATAACATTATAATATTCTGCTTCCCTCGTGTATACACAGCAGAACACACTTTCTGATTCAAAGTGCCAAAGGCTTCCTCTATGCACGGTACACAAAGCATTTCCCTGCTTCAAAGCCATTTAGACTTTTTTTAGTCACCAGTTTTTGGTATAAGACCTTATGTCTCACTATTCAACCCTCTACGCTTTGCTGCCTTCTTAATTTCCTTATCAAGCTTTCTATGGGCCTATAGTTTCTTTTATAGAACCTTACAGTTCCTTAATGATTCTTTTTCTTTATGCGTTTATGATGCATGTAAAGCAATAGAGAAAGAATGCTTGGTTGTTGTTGTTTTTTTTCTGAAAAAAATTGATGCACAGAGACACTGTAGTCAACAAGTGTCTGGGTAGTTATGTTTAGACACTCTTTGCCTGTGCACTTAATTTACAACATACAAAATGTTCAGAGCACAGCGTCTTTCATCTGTGGCACCAACAGCTTTTCACTGCAGCAAATCATACCTCCTGCAGAAATGAGGAATCTGATTCTGGGATAAAACACCAGGAAAACGTCCCATTTCAGCGATCCATGCCAATCAAAGAAATGGAAAGCAGCTTTCCAAGATGCTTTTCAATTCCTCAGATTAGAGGTGTTAATTGGATGCTCCTAATTTCATTTTCCTGAAATCAGCTCCTCCTTAATTTCCCCCAGTTTTTAACTTTTGTAATGAATGAGTTAGTAAACTGATAGACAACAGTTTCTTTCACTACACAAGCCTTATTAATCTCCAGAACAGGCCTTATCTTTTGCACTAAATGAGTTAAGGCACCTGTGGAAAAGTATTCGATGACGAGGTAGTTATAGAATTTAGAAGTATAATACAATTAAAATATCTGGGCATAAAATGATCTGATTTAAAATGGTTTAGGAAAACATATGTTTGGTATCCTTGCAGGTTCCCTTTTGGGACAGGATTTAGACAGCACCAAGATAAATTCATTACTAGATCTTATATTTTGTGGCCAGTAAAGATGGATAGCATCTGAGGTAGAAAATACGGATATGTGATAAAACAAGGACTACAGGTTAACGGGGTTTCTGATTGCAGGCCACGTTAGGCAAGAATTTGATTTACTGCTAGAACGTTTGAGTTCTACAGGGTAGGGCGAGGAGTCCTGTAATGGAGCTGGGGTATGGAATAGGTTTACTTCAGTGGGCATAGTGGCTGGCTGGAAATAATTTAAGTGGAGATTACAGACAATTGTCCGGGGGGTGGGGGAGGGAAGTTTTTATTACTGGTCTATGCAAACCAAAAAGGTAGGTAGGAAGAAGACTGCAAATGAACAGCTCACGATGACCCTACAGATGATAAGACTCATCAAGCCAGCAGTAACATTAAAGTTAGGTTTAGGTTCCAGGTTATATAAGGTAAAACCCCACCTTCATTGAGGGACCATGTTCATGGATTATTAACAGACTATTTTTATTTATTTATTAATGGACTAGTGCTATTCTGGTTAAATGCATTTAGTTATGAATCAGGTAGGGGGTTCTAGCAAACAATCAAGGGCAAGGGACAAAACAGGCTGGTTAATTGGAAGATCGTATTTTGTCACCACATTGTGTTTGCAATTACGGAGGTTTCTTTTTAATGTAGTTGGCTTTCAGGGCTGTGAGAACTTAAAACCCCACTGATTTGTCTGGTCTTTCCAGTGCAGTACTTTTTCTAGTCTGTTCTGAAGGGATTGCTATGGTGCTCTCTTGAATGGTTCAAAGGACTGGGCATGCCTTTGGAGACAGAGCCACGGGTTCCTAGGTTTCATAATCAAAGGGAGAAAAACAACCCTAACCCTCATTTCTGTACTATCCATCTGATTTTAGTTAATATTTTCCTTTGATAAAACCAATCTCGTCTTGCACTCCCAGAATATCTACCTTTGTGCTGAATAGCACAATTCCTGCTTCACACTGCAAGATACAACTTAAATCATTACTCTCTGCACTAAGCTCAGTGTTCACTACAGTGTTTCTTTGCTTCCTATAGCCAACTCCTTAATATCCTGACAGGTTTATATGAAGTCTTTTTCTATATTAATTGCTTAAGACATGGTATAGTTTTGTCTCTGTATTTTTGCCAGTTCTAAGAATAACAACAATACTTATGTGAAGTTTAAGCCTTAATACATATATATATCAGACAGGACTGGGCACCTACATTGAAATGAATATTTTACTTCTGACATCAAAAAATTTTCAATTAGTTAGAAAACTTGTCCTGGGAAAAAAAACCAGTTCATTAATGTAAAGAGATACAGTAAGGACAAAACATCTGCATACATATATACTAGCCATATATACTACTTTATGAATTGGAAACAGTCAGCTGTCATTTACAGATGTTTCAAATCTGTACCAGTTTCGTACATAAGCTCAGTACCAGGTTAGTTATGTCATTACTTGACAGTTTGTCTCATTAGAGAGTGTAGTTAGCGGATTGGTCAAAACTACAGCAGACAGATGCCCGTGTCTCATGATGAATTTATCAAAGCCTCAGTCTTCATGGATCCCATCAAGTGATTTTAGATCATGAACTTGAAGTCACTTCATTTTAGAAGCTGGACATGCACCCACTAAGTACTGTTGTAACTAGATATCATGGTTTTTAAGATAACTGTCTGTTTTATTAAAATACATATACACTTCAGTGATAGGTCACGCATTTCTGCATGTCAAATTAGCATGTAAGATTAAAGAAAAAAACAAGAGGGGGCAAGATCAAACAGTCAATAAAGCACAATTGTGCAACAAATCATAGAATCATACAACAGTTAGGGTTGGAAGGGACCTTTAAAGTGCATCTTGTCCAACCCCCTGCATCTTCACCAAGATCATCAGGTTGCTCAGAGCCCCGTCCAGCCTGACCTTGAATGTTGCCAGGGATGGGGCATCTGCCACCTCTCTGGGCAACTTACATCAGTGTTCCACCACCCTCATCGTACAAATTTCCTTCCCTAAAGCTAGTCTGAATCTACCCTCTTTGCAGGTAATATTAAAGTTATATATTTATTTAATTTATATATAAAAATTAAAATAGATGCAGTTGATAGTAAATATTTTTGTTTACTGAACACTTCACTTGCCTACAGTCCTAGAATACCTAGAATCTAACGATAGGGCCAACATCCAACCAGCATACCTTCTTGTGAAAGACTTTTTTTAATAGTTCAGTCAATAATTTGGTGGCATCAATAAATTACATAACTCTTATGACTTAAACCTTTTGAGAAGGCCTAATACAGAATCCAGCAAAGAAACAAATTCAAAGAAGTTTTACAGCCATAAGTAAAAGGTCAGATACTGACTCTTCCTCAGTTACTTCACCTAGTTAAAAGAAATCCTCTAAACCTCTGTTTTACTCCAGGAAAAGTAAAGGAATCCTAATTAATACTTTTAAGATGTCTTATTATATATAAATAATAAAGATTATCATTCATTCCATTTTTCCTCTCTATCATCATTATATAATTTTCTCCCCCTGACAGAGAATTTATACCTTTTCAGCTTTTATGAAAAATTACATTTAAGGCTCAGGAGTAGGTCCTTCCAAAACTGATCATAAGGTTGGAATGTTATTGCACAGCCCTCAAGTCATGAACTTCTTTGTTTACGGTACCACTAAAAGATGGGTCTTTCTCTCCTCCCACAGCCAATTTATATTCTAACAGGACTGTGTCCCTTTCTGTTCATTATCTGGTATATCATCTTTAGGTCAGTACTTTTGGCTTGCTTAGATTCCATTTTCTGTTTGGGATGCCACAG
>JAVJGJ010000060.1:68198469-68221912 GCA_035590215.1 Microhierax caerulescens | reverse complement strand
TATTTTATTTTATTTTATTTTATTTTATTTTATTTTATTTTATTTTATTTTATTTTATTTTATTTTATTTTATTTAGAAATTAAGACGAAAAATTGCTTTCCAGTCATGGAAAGACTAGCAGTCTTCACCAGTCATTCTAGCAAACATGACTAAACAGAAATTAAAAAGCAATCCTGGCCAAGTAATTACATTTTTGCAGGTGAATATCTGGGTCTCAATCTGTCCTAGCAAGCACGTAGTTTTGATGAAGATTTAATTTAGCCTACATTTCTCGATGGAATAATCTTTAATTATTCTGAATTCTACTATTAATCAAAACATTCAATGTAGGCATTCATGGTTTTTTAATACTTTTTCTGCTCCATATACTTTGTGTGGTATTCTTCTGCAATCCCAGTTTCCACTAGCTGTTTCTACAACTCACATCCAACAAGTGACAATTGAAAAAAATTTATGTCCTAAAGAACGGGGAGTTTGTCAGAGCTGTACTTTCCTTTCCTGTGTACAGCAGCACTTTGGAGTTTCATTATGTTAGGTAGCATATTAAATAAAAAAACAAACAAGTTAGGTTTCAATATATGTGAAAGCTCATTGAAGGGAAGATACTCTGAGATTTCCAAACCAGTTTTGACCTCAGGAGTTTTCAAATGTCTCAGTGTCTCTCTAATCCCAGCCTCTGAGTCTTTACCTATTTATCTAGCATTAGTCAAACCTTATGTTTTACATTTAGTTACAAAAAGAAACTATAAGATGTAATGTAATTAAAATATCATGGTTTTATTGTGTGCATGGGAGAAAAAGGTCCTTTATGCTTTATATGTTCTGTAGGGATTAGGTTTTTCATGGAGAAGTGTAAGTAGACTCCAAGATTTTAATTAAAAATACTTTTTACACATTTTTTGCAAAGTACATACACTGTGAGGAATTTTATTGGCATGGAATTCTGGAAATATGTGTCTTAAAACTGGTGGCATAGGACAAGCCTTATGAACAACAATTCTGTCACAATGAGCCATGATAGAAGCAACAACTTTCTCCCCAAACCAGCTGCACTCACACATGATCCCTCTTTCTGCGTATTTTCCTGAAGGTCTTCAGTGGTGGAAAATGGTTGGTCTGATTTCACATCATACGTACGCCGTTTCCCCGAACAGAAGCAGAAAGAAGTAACATTGGAAGGTTAACGCCAGATTAAATGGTTAATAATAAAGGTTGAGTCTGTGTTCCACAGTACATCTTCATTCAGTGACAAATTTCTAGGCTTCAGATCAAGATCTTTCCCACGTTATCTCACTGTACTGAGTTATCTCATAGTGTGTGGTGGAGATTTTAGTAGCAAAACCACAACATCCTATGTCCAAAACCAAACATCCCTGTTAAGATTAGAAAACTGTACGGTTGGCTATAGTTCCTCTTAACTGTCCTCAATGAGGAATAAAACCATGTAAAGTTAAATTAGTTAAAATTCTATTTCTGTTATGTTCTGGCGAGCTTGACTGGAGCGAGGTCTCACAGACAAAAGTCACTGCTTATCTGGTAAACTTTTAATTAGATAAAAGGCTAAATCATTTCTTACCCTGTCCATATTTTGTCTGACAACTTATCAGACTGATACCTTTAAATTATTATCTCTTACCAAAATTTCAAAGCAAAAAGGATCATTTATTTTGAGATGTTTAAGACTATCTGTAGTGATATACCAATTGAGGTTTTCAGAAACATAACTATATTCATGGAAATTCAAAGGTCTATCAGATTTCTGAGGCCAGATCAAGCTGAATAAACTGAAAAACTGCTGGGGCATGCAAAACCAGAAATGAGAATAGATATATAAATTAACAGTTCACTCTGAACCCCCATGACCATGATCAATTACTGCAATATTAGATCACGTTCAGTGGCTTCTCTGTCTCTGAAGACCTGCCTTACCTGTGTAGCGATTCCTTAATTGCTTTCAAGAAATACTTTAAAGGATGTGATATTCCCTTTAGATATAAGGAAAGAAAACCAAGGATAAACTGACATCAAAATTATACTATATGGCCCAAGGGGAACCCATTACATTGTAAACAAATCAATTCCATTTGTTTTCCTTTCCACTGATGTATTTTTAATGGAGGTATCCTGCATCGTTGCAGGTATTAAGTGATGGAGAGCATTTGCTGCTACATTTAGCTATGAAAGAAATCAGATGGCTCAAATGCAACCAGGCTGAGTGGCAGAGGACACAGGCACAAGGCATGGGAGTAGACAGTAAAAAAGAAACCATAAATGCCTTTGCATGTGTTCTGTCATTTACCTTGATCACAGTCCCCTCCAGTGAGTTTAAGAGGCTTGGCAATGGTTGAGATATAACATCACGCTGAAGGGTTGCACTAATAGCAAACTAAAAAAAAATATAGATGTGAAAGGGTAAAGAATACAAATAGTGAGGTAGAGAGCTGTGGAGGAAAGGAAGGCGTTCTTCCTCAGGCACTGCAAAATACAGAGAACAAAGGCTGAGGAGGGTGTGGAAATAACAGGAAAAAGAGAAGAAAACATCAGGATGCTGAGAAAGTAACACACAATACGTGGAGAATATCATGGATAAGAAAAAATAAAACTGAGTCCTAAACGGATGTTACACTATTGGTTTGCCTTTCATACTGAAAACCTGAAGGGACCAAAACCTTACCTGGAATAAATCAGCGATGGTTGACTTTGATGCAGTTATCTCCAATTAACACTAGCAGAGACTGTGATGACAATGTTTTGGAAGAAAATTAAGGATTGGACAATAACTAAACAAGGACACAGCTCATTTAGATTTTCTCCCTGCAGTCATCATTTGAAAAAAGTGACACCTGTGCATTGTTTATAACTTTGTATGTGAAAAAATACTCAATGGTTCCAGTTTTAAACAGACCAAAAGCTAATTCCTGACAGGAGAGGACAGGAGGCATGGCCCTCAAGGACAGACTTCATGAAAGATATCGATCGTAGTAACTTCTGACTGAGGTGTAACTGTGGGAATCACTGAAGGCCTACCTTGCCTTCTGCCTCTCACATTAATTTGTACTCTGCTAGTTATCTGAAATGAGTATAAAAGGGCAGTACCCTCTCACCCCCCAAAACTGGTGGTGTTGCTCCAGAGTGAAGGAGAAATTTTAACTGTAGCTGCTCTGTAACTTCTCACGCATCAAACCAGAGCAGCATCACCATGAACAGCATCATTACACTGTGCACCAAAGTCCGTCACAGAACCCAGAGGTAAAAAAGACCAGCTAGTGAGACTGAAGGAACAACAAATAAGGTGAATTTCATGTTTTGTTCAACCGAGTTTTCAGATTTTTTCAAGCTATGGTGCTCCCTGCCTTGATGGGAGAGCTATTTTTCAATTTAGTAAGTCTCATGAGGACACTTTGTTTGGGATTTTTTGTTGGGTTTTTTTTTTGTTATTGTTGGGGGTTTTTTGGGGGTTTTTTTGTTTGTTTGTTTTTTGGTGGTGTTTTTGTTTTGTTGTTTGTTTATTTTTTTCCCGAGCATGTTAGTACAGTAACAGTGTGTTGCCTCATCACAACTCTCCATGTGCATACGTGTACTCCGGAGCACAAATAGCCACATAGATAGAAACTATTGCGCTGCAAATTCAGTGCAGTTCACTGCTTAAAGCTCTCCCACCTACAAACCATAAAGCCAAAAGTTTCTTCTACCTAACTACTGTCCAGAAAAGTTACCGGTGTGAAAGCTCTTCCCATTAGAAAAACACTGAAATATATTATCAGAGCTCTTCCCAACCTGTTTTCCCAGACTGCCTTTTATAAAGATGTTTAGCCCAATTAACAGTAAGTCATCAGCTTTTTAATCAAAGATGGAAGGAATCCATAATATCTCCAAACTGGTGGCCAGGTATTTTAGGGTAAGTTTACTTGAAATAAATGCCCAAATAATAATAATAATTTAAAAAAAAAAAAAAGAAAAAAAAAAGGTTTTGCTTATATCTCTGTAAACCCCTACTCTTTCATGTGAATAATAAGCTCATTTGTGAAGTTCACTTTCTTGCTACCATTTACACCCTTTTACTGAGACTTGTACATATGTAAGATGTCTTGATGTCTTGGTGTCTGCGCTTTTTGTGCTTTTCAACCATCAGTTTTAACTGAGGAAAAAACCCATGAATACTGACGAAATTGTAGCAATTAGCAAATTGTGAAATCTTGTTCCCATTCTTGTTTCAAGATTTGCTGACCAGCTGTTTTAAACTTTCGATTGTTTACCTGAGTCACTGTGAACCTTCAGAAGGTTTTTCTGGACTATAATTTGGAAGTGATGGATGCAGAGTATGAAGCATTTGAATCTATTCCAAAGCATTGTGTTTAAACTGACTGTTTTCCAAGCGCAGGTGTTTTGATCACACACTGGTGAGGATATACAAGGCAATAAATGTATCTTCCATCTGCTGCTACCGCCTGTCTACCCAAAAACCATAGAATTGTAGACCTGTTTCCCCCTGGGTAATAATATAAGTCAAAGTTCTCGTGGAGTAAAAAGTATTCACGAATGTGGATCCTTTAACCATTTAGATTTTTCAAGGCAGGGTCCTAGACTGACTAAATTAATGATAAGGAAAATGCTTTTTGCGACCTTATTTGACAATAAAACCTGAATAATATGCGCTCATACAAAATTAAATCTCATCTTATTTAGCTGCAGCTTGCCCTACCCTAAGTTTTTATGCTTATACACAGAGGAGCTATTCAGGCTATATTCACGATGAGGACTACCGAGCAGTAGAGCAGGTTGCTCAGGGTGGTGGTGCAGTTTCAGTCTTTGGAAGTTTTCAAGACCTGGCGGGACAAAGCCCTGAGTGACCTGGTCTGACCTCACAGCTGACCTTGCTTTGGGCACGAAGGTGAGCTAGGGACCTCCTGAGGTCCCTTCCAACCCGAATCGTTCATCAACACTGTGAACCTGTGAGTTGTCCGCAATGCAATGAACACGTTGGTTGGAACAGCTCTGGATTTAGTTCAAATCACCTGGTCCTTGTTTAACCAAGTGAAAGTTAGAATAAACTACCACTCAACATCCTGCGTGATTGAAAGTGAGTTCAAGATTCAGAACAAAACAGAAACAAACTCAAAAAAATATGGCTAGACATACACTTGCTGCATTAGATCGTGAGACCAAAAATAAGTCTGTGTTGTCTAAATTTTAACTTTCTTCAGCAACCATAAATTATAATTGGAAAAGATCAAGAAAATTCTGAGTCCCAATCCCAAAGTTCATACCAAAATAGTTTCTGAGGAAAGCCTTGAGTCACTGTTTTCTGTTCTTGAATTTTATTAATTCACCCTCTGCTCATTAATTCCTTCCACTTTATAATTAAGATCCATCCCCAGAGGAGTTTTCTCCAGTGAAGGGTAGAGATGCATTTGGAGGAAACATTTCTCATTGTACTGTGCATAATGAAAAGATTTAAATAGCCAGGTCTGACATGATAATATTTTAATTTGACCTAAAATCACATAAGAACACAGCACACAAAGTCCATTCCTCTCTTATGTCTGCTCTTTTATCAGAAGTGCATGGGGAGAGAAAAAAAATAATCCAATAGAATGATCAGAAATCTTCTCATATATAGTAGAACTTTCTTTTAATGTGTCTCAGAAGATTAACTGAAACAATTCACAGATGTTTAATTACCTGAACAACTTGCCTTCCTTCTTATCTTCCATTTGATTAATATTATTTCAGTGTCTCACTTGTCCTAAAAACCTGTATCATCCCACAGCCAGATGTCCAGTGCTCCAAAACAGGAAACAGGCTAATAAAAATGTTCAGCCAACAGAACTTCCAAAGACATGAAATCATTTGCTGAAAGTGATGAATAATTTTCTTCATGCTGAATGTAACTTTCATTCTTACTACATTTAAAATTTATGTACATAAATTAGTCTCAATGGGAGCTAATTATTTTTTCCCAATTGTTCCTTTTCATTAGATAGAAAAAATATAGTTGACAATGAATGACTGCCCCCCACCTCTTGTCAGTAAATCATTTGCATACACAGTGGGTTTAAACATATTTTTTTCCAAATAATGTGTCAATGATTCATAAATAACTTCTATCTTGGATCACCTAACAATAAAAAACAAGGAAACTTTATCAAAGATGTGTTTCATAACCAGGTCAAGGCTTACTTTTTACAACAAGTGTGTCTGTCTCCTCCACGGATTTTTTCCTTCCTATTTCATCCTTGCAACCTTGTCTTTAATACCCTAATATTTCAATGCAACACAGTTATTTGGATGACTATCCTCCATATCCCTCTCAAAGATAAGGTTTGAAAAAGCAACTCTTTTGAGAATTAAGAATTAGATTCAATCTATAAAGACAAACATACTGCATGTTTTTGAAAATCAGTGATTGAACTGTACAGTTGAGTTAATGCATCTCATATTGCCACAAACTCTTTATTCTTTAGTCTGAGGAGCACTACAGAGTGCTGTCAGTTATGTGCCTTTATCTGAGTAACGTAGAGGTCAGTTCATAAAGGATAGGAATGTTTGGGAAAACCGCTTTACATATTTCAAACCCTCTGATCTCCCTAGGGAGAGGGCAAAGATCTGTGTAATACTCCAAAACTGGATGAGTGGTGAAGCAGAGGGCAATGACAGTGGTGAAGCAGAGGGCAATGACAGCACACAGGGGTGTAGGAGGGAAAGTGACCTTAAGTACTTATGGGCACTGATAAAGTGGCAGTTTATCTAGCCAGGGCATGAAAACATTATTCCCTCTGTCTTGCAATTGCAGAAATTTAGGTTGCGAGGAAGAAATTTAGATGTAGATGTATGTAAAATTTTTGTCCTTCTTTTTGCTACTTAGTTTTTTTATATTGGCTGGATTCAGCAAATAAGGAAAAACAACATTTTTTTTTTTTCCTGTTCAAAACAATATTTTAAAAGCACAGTAAGATCAACAAGGAACATAGAAGTAACAACATAGGACTATACAGGTTTATCCATACTTTATGGACACTTGCCATGCTGCCAGCTTCGGTCTGGCTTTCCTTTCTTTTCATAACCCCCTTTAGTCTCCAAGAACATAACCAAGCTGTACTTTTTTAGCACCCCTTGTCTTATCCACATAATTCAATAATATTCAGCTAATTAGCTTGTACTTACCCTTTGAATTCAACCACTGAACAACTTTTATGGCCTTACTCTGTTCCCTAAAATTTTTCTGTGTTTTTTTTGACATTCGCAGAAGGAACTGGAGACAGGATGTCTAGAGAAAGAACCAAATTTAGTAGGTCAGCCTAAGTCTTGATGCTGAAACTCAGCTTTCTAATTGCTGCAGAGTCCAAATGGTTGGTCCTGGTTCATTGCTACCTTTTTTTTTTTTAAAAAAAAAAAAAAATAAACAACAACCAAACTATACTTTAACAATGTTCTAGTATATTTGTTCGCTTCTTCCTTATCACAAAGAAAATCAGTGGGCATCATGCTGAAATATTATCCTGAAGCAGTTTGAATTGAAATATTCCCGTGGTGTGCAATCAGATGTTTCTATAAATATGTAGAACTACAAAAATCAAGAAATGACACCATACCAATTAAAATTCAGCACATGCTAAATCTGTTCCCCCCTCTGAAGTTTACATGGTTCAGAGTGTTTCTACAGCAGACGTAGTACTAGATGATTAATACATCAACCTCGCAGTATGAGAGTTGGTTTAGTTATGAAATACATGAAAATTATACAAATGTTTCTGCATTAACCTCTTCATTTAACATTTCTCCATATGGCAGATGAGCCACAAAATCTGGTGCAAAGATTCTGAATTATTGATATATTCCATTCCGCAAATGGAATTTGTAGCAGGTGTGTTTGAAAGTCAAGGAAGCATGAGGAAAGCAAGTTAAACCTATACTGTACATACAACATAACACCGGTTTCCAGCACTTATTCTGGAGTAAAGTTCATAAACATCTAGTCAGTCAGTGGTCAAAGAAATCACAGAAGCAACACTAAACTAAGCTTTAAAAAGGAAAGCTTGTGAACAACGAATATTGCAAAAAACGTAGCAGTTAATGCACTCTTTTTAGAGAAATCCAAGTGTAGAAAAGACCACCAGGAGGACTTGATTAATAAAGCTTCTAAATTTTTTTAGAAAACGTTGAAAGTTCTATACTAGGAAAAATCTTACCAAACCAGACAAGTCTAAAGCTTTCTTCTTTTTTTAGTACCGTTCTCAAAATTATGTTGTGATAGGCCAGGCTGGACGGGGCTTTGAGCAACCTGACCTAGTGGAAGGTGCCTCTGCCCATGGCCGGGAGTGGGAACCTGGTGACCCTTGAGGTCACTTCCAACCCAAACCATTCTATGTTATTATATGATTCAATGATTGTGATAACTTCACGAATCTTCCTAGTATTAAAACCACAAAACCTATGGAAACATCTATCATAAGGCTATTTACAGCTCTCCTCTTGCTGGCATCACACACCAAGATCAACGTTGGCAGCTTTTAGATGAGGTATTCACGGACCCAAGTTATGTTCCTGCTCTGATCTGTCCTCTTGAGCAAACTTTTTTTCTGATTATTCATGTAGTCCTCCAAAAGTAGCCAAGCCTAGAGCTCCCAGCTGGATATCTGAAGTGCGTAGCTCTTATCGTTGCAGCACCCAAAGATAGGCTCGAGTGAGAAAGCGAGTCAGCACTTGTAGCTTCATTATCGCTCCAGAACGGTTTGCCATCTTCAAATCTAGCTTCACACGAAGAAAAATAGTTATAGGCATTAATCTCACATATGAGTTGTGATTGCCAATACGTGCTTTTAGAGTGAAATGTAAGATTCAACATGGGAAGAAGCTTCATGCTGAAGTGATTCTTTTTTCTCTGTATTGCAGTCAGAGTGAGCTTTGCGTGAGGAGGCAGGGCGACTGTGCGGCAGTCGGTCCCGAAAAAAAAAGTAGACATCTGCGCCTGTCAATCTGTATATGAGAGTCAAAAAGCAGCACAACCGAGTTGTGAAAACAGGGGACCAAGTTAAGATAAAACTTTGTTTTCATTACGCCCAGCCTCCTGCTACCCACTGGTGTCCTAGCTGACCTCTGATAGCGGCACTGATGGAGCTTTCACAGCCTCCCTCAGGAGTTTAGCCATTTGCCCCGTACAGTTCAAAATCTTTTCTTAATGTCTAGCCTAAACATTTCCTTCCTTAGCCTCAGGTCACTGATCCTTGTCCTACATCTTCTGAGACTGTGAATAATTCCCTGCTTTCAATTTCCACTGCTGTATTGAAGGCATGAGACTGAGAACAAAAAAAAGGCAGAAAAAGAGGGAAATGAAAGTCTCCCTCGCTGAAAAAAATCTCTCAGCTCTCCCACAGACTGGGGAGTTACAACAGGATTATCAAGGGGTTTAACCTTCCAGGTTTATCAGGAGGTTATAAAGAAACCCGACCTATTGTATAGTACTCTCGAAGTAGCGCTACCCTGGATTAAACAAAAATAATCGATACGCTGGACCTGTCAAGCACTGACAAGAAGCCTTTTCCTTTCTCTTGTTCTTTCCGCTTACTGGAGGAGAGCCAGCCAGCCCAATATACTGTAGCCTGAAAGAGGTTTTAATGAAATTTTTTTGCAATGTAAGCTTGAACGCTGCTGTTAAGGCTAAAAAAAGAGGATAAAGTACTCTGTCATAAATTTATGTGCAGCAATTAAAATGTATTTCCACATTGTATAAACAGATGACAAACTGCTCGTTTTAAAAAATAACACAGGGATGAATTGAACTACAGAGTTTAAAGAATTAACTATTTGCATTAGGATGCCAAGGGCTATGGAAATCTGAGTCAGATCACAGAGGTAATGAACCGTTAGGCATACTTCACTATTCATAAACTGGACATGCAGTTGGGCAAATACTGTAAAGCATACATCACTAGTACCTGACTTATTGCTACCCATCAAAAAAAGAAAAAAAAAACAACCAACAAACAACAAAAAAAAAAACCACAACCCCCCAACAACAACCAAAAAATCAAGCACAAAGGATTACAGTTAAGGAATATTGGTTATTTATTCAGCATCTTACTTGAAATGTTTCATCTATTGCAAAAATTTACCAAGTATTTGAAGCAATGAAGAAAGCAACCACCCCCAAACTGAAAATAAATCCCAAATCTACTGAGAAGCACATAAGAAGAAATTCTGTATATATTTTAGATACATCTCCTCATTTATTGGGTCCTTCATAGACAGTTGTGGTTCTAGTGCTCATGTACTGCCTTAGCCCATCGCATGCAGCAACAGATTATCATCATACAGTTATTGTAACAAAAAAAAAGAAAAAAAAAATGAAGAGTTTAGGGGGTTTGTCTTCGGTGTATTCTGGGACTGTGGTACAAATACATTGTGGCACAAATATATGTTGTGCTGTTGTGGTTTATTATGGTAGGCAGCTGGTACAGCTGAATAGGGCATGACACATCAAAACTTGAATTTTCATGAAGTGCAGAGGCACTTAACTTCATGCCCAATGTTTAAGCTGGCATGCTAGAGACATAATCTTCCTTAATGAGGATCCTTTGTACAGGATCCAACTCAGGGATTTCAGCTAGAATTTCCTCACCCATCTGCATCAAGATCTGTGGCACAAGTTTACTTCAGGCTTTTCCTAAACTTGTCAAAGTGTTGATAGGATCAGACCCCACAAAATTAATTTGGTTTTGGTGATTAGATAGTTGTTTAAAACTCTTGACCTATGATTCTCTAATTCCAATAATTTTAACAGACAATGTTCATTATTAGAAAAAAAAAAAAAAAGACAAATAAAAAAAACCCAAAGCACACACAAAAAAACAAACCTCCAGGAAACTTGAAGTTTGAATGAAGAGCAGTTCACACTGAACGATCACAAATCATTTTGAGCCTATGTAGTATACTGTGTCCTCTGCTAAGACTTTGACAGGCTTAGATGTTTAACCATTTCAGTGAAACAGGAAAACCTAGACAGCAAGCACATCAGAGCAAACATCTTTTGTCCTCACTGGGAAAAAAAGAATTGAGATTTTGAAAGCACTGCCACAATATTGGATAAAATTCTATTTTTCAGAACATGTAGGTTCCTCAATTCAATAGATTTGATAGGCTTTCATGACACTGACAGCTTACCAGGGAGGAGTTGAACTTAACAGTTCTGGTTTGGGTCTTATATAAGAAGTTTCCCATTTAAATATGAAAGCTATCCACCTCCATATACATCAGACACCAAGGAGAAAAACAACTTCATTTCTTTCTAAGATGAACACGGTAAATTAACCATATTGAAACTCCTTTTTGATGGGTTCTCAGTTAAGCTATGAGTAGGATAGACATTAATTATAGTGCACAAATTAAGCCTGTACTTTAATGACTTTCTCTTTCCTCTAGATATGCAGAGATAGCTTTAGTTCCAGTTTGGAGAGACAGAACATTTGGAAAAACCCCACAGTTTATACTGAGCATATGGGAACACATTCTGCATCCAGCTCTCCTCATGCACCTCTGCCTCAAACCAATAACGGGTATTTAATAACTGTTTTCACCAGTGACAAAGGATGGAAGCAACATTACTTGAAAATCAACCTTCTTCTGACGCCTGAAAAGCAAAGGGGAAGAAACCTTACGGTGCCATGTGATGGGAAAGCCTGATCACAAGTGAAATGTTCTCAGACTTTCCTTCCCCCCGCTGTTGTACCCAGCCTGTAACAGCTGACTGCAATGACATCACCAGTATGGGAACTGATGAAGCAGCTAACACAACATTGCCTAAACCAGCATAAACTTTGATGGATGCTCCAAAGGATGTTTTACATTTGCTAGCCTGAGATCTGTTTTATTACACTGACAAGGGTGACCTTTAAAATAACGTATTTGCTATTAAAAAAAAAAAAGGGGGGCGACGGGGGCGACGGGGGGGACGACAACGACGGACACGACACACTTTATAACCTGAATTTATAGCCTATAAAATCATTTCCCAGCTAGAAGCCTGATTACAATCAAAATAACCCACAAAAATGAAACAGTTTACCCGTGATCAATTTAATGTGGTAGTAAAATCCTAATTACGGGCAAAAACACATTCAAGGTTTGTGGTATTGTCTATAAAATCTGCATGGAAACTAACTTTCAGTGTAGTGTAGCACGTATGGGAGAACTAAAAGTTTATTTTTAAACCCAGTATTTTTGCTGATAATATATAGAACTGGTAGGGTATGGTCAGGAATCTGAGAAGTTATTTATGGGGCAGTAAGCACATATGCAGTAGTTGGATTCTTCATTACTAAAGAAGATAAACCAGACCATTATGCAGAGTAATAGGCAGTCAATGTTTTTAGCCACTACACCTTCCAATATGTTGACAAGTTCAATTTGGGGAGTATATTTCTTTTGTGTTGAGTGGGGTTTTTTTGCTGATTTTTAAATGTAAAATATTTCTAGATCAGGACACCTACAAGTCTGTGTCAACACAACTTTGCTCTTTTAATAACATCTAGACTAAACCAAAAGCTTAAAGAAGTAGAGTCAGAGAGCACTCTGTTTAAAGCAGGATTTTATGAACAAATTTGAAGAAAAATGTATATTAACTTTTATCTTAAAGTAGAGTTTTTTAAGACTTTGGGGTTTCACCTATCTTTTTCTGCCATTTCCCCTGCCTTTCCGACATCTACTGTTTTGGAGTACAGCCATGACTTCTATAAGGAAGCTTTATCTCCGAGATGCAACTAGTGGAATCTCAGTCAGGATGTCATGCAAGAACATGGCCATAGAGGCGGGTTACAAGAGGAGCTAGGTTAAATATCTTACCTGGGGTGCCATTTCATCCCACATTAGAAAGCAAAACCACCTGGAGTCCCACGTTAGAATGCAGAGATAGACGTATGACTTTAAAGAGAAGAGAACTTTGTAGCAGGAACTGTATTTATATTTCTGGCAGTTACATAAATGCTTATAAAAACACAATACCTGAGCTGGAGGATAACTGAAACAGTGCTACAGGGGCAGAGTAGCAGATTAGGGAGACTTATTCTACTCTCCTCCCTTTGTCATAATTATGAGCCCTTCCTATGTTTTCTATATCTCTTCTGTGATGTTCCCAGAACCCAGCACTGAGCCGTCTTATTTCCTAATTGTTCTTGAATTATATTTCTGGATGATGTTTCCTTTCCAGTACCTTTAACTTTTATCCAAATATTTTCTCCCACTGTTGCCTCTCTAGTCTGTCCGCACCCATATTAGCTCATTAACAACTGCGGAAGCTCCTGGTAATATTAATTTCATAACAGCACAATGCAGAAAGTGAAACACAACTCCCGTGGTGTTGTAAATTAAACCGTATTATCTGTTTCAGATTCTACTTGGTTTTGAGACAGCGTCTCTCAGGATCTATGTGGTGCCTGTCACTGAATGGTGGAAATAGTTGTCACTGCCGCTTGAGCTTCTTGCAGCAGTTCCAACCTTTTCGCTTTATGCAATATCCCTCTCTCTCTGTAACACATCATTTTCTCCCCTCTGTGCTGGTAAAACTTGTTAAAATGATAACTGTTATTTGCTCTGTAGGGACAAATAAATCTAATTTGGCTTGCTTGTCTGTCCTTTTCTTTTTTACCTCTTCACATCATTATAAAATGTATTCAGTACACATTAGCATAAATACATAAGAATTGGTCATCCCTGTGTACTGAATTCTTTTCTATGGGTGCTGGAGACCCAAAATTAAGATCCTCCAACACTGTTCATGCAACAGAGCTGAGAGAAACTGAGTTCTAATTTTGGCATTTCCATACGCTTAGAGGAACAAGTACAGTGAAACTGTGATGCCTTTGACAGACCAGCCATGGACTTGCAGCCTTCCCACTCCACACAAGCAGCCTCATCAGAGATGCTGCTCTTTCAGGAGAAGGAGGGGTGTGATGGGTCAGGAAGGATGCTGTTGTCAATCCAGAGAACTGGGGGAAGAGTGAGGTGAACACGCTGGTTCTGAGACTCACCACTTCTCCCTCTTCTTTCCAATTGCATAGAATAACACCAGCACGCTGGTCCCCATTTGCCAGGCTGGGAGCAGGCACGGCAAGAGGCACTTGACAATGTCAGTGATGCTCACTGCCCAGAGATGTGTTTCTGCCCATAGCATCTGGGGTCCACAAACCAGGTCCACAGCCAGAAGTTGAAGCAGGCTTGCCTAAATAGCTAGGCATTTATGATGTCTAGATTATTGAAGCAAGAAAACAAAATGGGCGTTGAGTTCGTGCAAAGGAAGAGAAATTGCAGACAAAAAAAGATGCACGGTTGTGAGGTGGACTCTTAAAACCCAAAGCCCCCAAACCCCTCTGCTATCTTGAAAGTCTTGCTTCCCTTCTATTTATTTTGCATCACGTAAGCAAAACTGCACTCTGAACAAATCACGGATAAATGGTGATTATTCATGAGGAATCAGGTGAGAGGCAAGTGAATTTTGTAAAGGTAGTGTGTTTGTGGTGTGGTATGTGTCCATATGTGTGTCAAAGAGAAACAGAAAATGTACTCACTGTTTAGTCAGATCAAACTTTGCTTTGCTTTAAGCAACATTTTGATATTAACAAACCCCATGTTTTTAGGGATTATATTCTGCCCGTCGATTAATATGTTGTGCATCCATTGGGGATAATAGGCATAGGTTTTACAACAAAGTCTCAACTTCACTGGAGACTCTCCTAATTTATTAAGGCATTAATGAAATAAACCATGTTTTGTACAGAGGTTCTCAGCTTTATTATTAAATTAATTTCCATTTTTCATTTAGGCAATTGCACTTGTTTAAAACAGAAGGAATAAGAAAGAAAAAAATCCAAACTTAACTTCAAACCACCAAGTAAAAATCTATACTAACTTGTTGACTATTGACAAAAATTTAGTGACAGAGATTTATCTTTACTGTGCCTTTCAAACAACTCGTTGCCATTCTTCATGTTGCTTCCATTTGCCAACCACAATTGCCAAATGCTTCGATAATTAATAAGTCCTAAATGAGAATAATTTAACCCAAAAATCTGATCAGATGCTAAACTCCTGGGTTTCATGCTTTTCATGCTGCAAGTGTCCATCTAGAGACAGGCAGTGCTCTCAGTGACCGTCCCCATACAGGAGGGACCTGGATGGACAGCTGTCAGTCACGTCAGATCCACCCAGGCCCTTTTTTAGTGCAACACATGTTTGCAGCCAACTCAGTGCCTGTACAGGGCACTTATATGTGCCACAGGTGTGTAACTCCTCATGGAAAAAATAGCTTGAAAACTGAGGAACCAAGCTGGAAATATGGCATCATGGCTTACTTGGGATATTTTCAGCCAAATAAATATATTTCTTTCCCTACCATGTGATGTGTGTGTCTCCACAGTTTTTGCTTGTCATCAGCCAACATCCTGAATTTCTGTGTGTAATGTGGTACCCGTACCCCAGCTAGCTGATATTTCCCAGATTGCCCAACACAGAATCTGCTTCTTTTCACACATGCCATGGAAATGTCATTTTTCTAGCTTAGTTCCCATGTTTTTTGGTTTCCACGTCCTTCTGCTCCTTCAATGCAAGTTACCCTCTCACCTAGACTCCCACAACCCCTGTTGATGGATTTCTTGGAGTGCTACCGGGAGCAATAATGTAATCCAGTGGATAAAGGAACAAGAAACGATTTCAGGCTGGTCTCAGCTATGCATAGAGACAAAAAGGAAAATACATTGAATTCCAAGGCATTAATATCTACCATTCTGGGGGCCAGGTGTCCAAAGAACAAGGAACTCAATACATTTCAAGGCGATTGCCTGCCAGTGTGGCTGCCCACTGTGCTTCCTACACCCCCGTGCATTTCAAACACAAAATGGTCCTCAAGGTTGTTTTGGGGTTACTCTTCTACAGTATTTTTATTGTGAATTACAGCACTGTAGCAGCCCTGAGCAAGATCCTGGGTTAGCACTTTATTAGACAAATTAATGTCGAGTAATAGTAACAACGATGAGAGGGGTGAAATAGTAATGTGTACCTGGGGGAGGGCTGGCTTGACTTCATTTTGATCATGCAGGTGGAATTTATGAAGTGAATAGGGTATCATTTTGTGAAGTCAGCTGAAAAACAGTTAATCTTTTTTTCACTTTGAAGGTGCATTTAAGTCAAAAAAGGCATGTGCTCACTTGAAGGAAACTCCCCTGCACTTGAGATTCAAGGGGAGAAAAGAGCTTAATCACCAAGAAAGTATGGCTTTAAAGAATTCAGTTATGTATGCATTATTCACAGAAACATAGTGATTTCATAAGGAACCAGACAATTAAGGGAATTCAACAAAAACTCAATAGGGGCCCTTAGCAGAGGCAATGATTGGATTTCTAAAAAGGTTCTGAGTCACAACTTCCTCAGCTGGTTTCTTCATGGGAAAGAAAAGGAGAGGGAGAGGGAGAGGGGGAGGGAGAGGCTGGGAAGGGAAGGAAAGGCAAGAAATTCAGAAAGGGAAGAAGGGAGGAAGGGAGGGAGGATTAAGAAAAAAAATTATAGCAAAATTTCCTTACTGGAAGGCCTATATTATGGAAACAAAAAATATTTGTCTTAATACGAGACTAATTGTGATACTCAGCACCTTTAGTTATACAGGGGAACAAACTAGAAAATCTATACATTTCATAAGTTTAAATGATTGACTAGCTGCTTGGAAACAATTCAAATGTCAAAAAGAACACAACACAAAAAACTCACCTTTTCACATTTGTGTGATAAACATCTTTATAAAGCAGTAGACATCAGAAAGAAACTCATCCTAAGGGACATAATCCTTTCATTTCTTCACCCCCTGACCATGAAAACAATAATGTTATGTGATTGAAGTTTACTTGAAGAGGGTTGAGAGTTTGGCACAATAATGTCTGGACTTTTCAGGGTGTTGGTCACCTGTATACTTTGAATTTTAAGGATTGCAGTGTAATAGTCCTCTCATCCCCGGAGATAACTCTAAAGTAATTGGGACTGCTGCATGTGGCCTGATGTTGTTAACACCAGCTAGCAGGGATGGAGCTCTGCTTTAGAGATCAGATCACAAGAGGTACCAACGACATAGAAGAATCAAAATGACTAGTATGGAGGAGGGGAAAAGTTGAGCAAAATCTGCAACAAGGAAAAAAAAACCAAACTGGGGGGGGGGGGGGAAGGAGACAAAAGATGCAGATACCCTTAGACAGGTACTCTGGAATATTCCTTTCCTTTCATTCGGCAGTATAGCACAGCCTATGTAATACCCAATAGATGGGTGTTCGTTTTGTTGTGGAGTATTTTCGTTGTTTGCTTTTTTCTTTGTTGGATTTGGTTTTTTTGTTGTTTTTTTTTTTACTTCTAAAAGGCTAATTTAAACAATCTGTTACTGTTATTGAGGTATCTTAGTCTGATGGGCAGACCGAGGTACTCCATGTGGACTCCAGGATTATGTTGGGGGCTTTTTCAGAATAATCTGCCCATTACCTAGCTGTGCATGACTTTATCATTTTGACAGAATAGGTGCTCTTAACGCAGAAGCCCACTAGGAAACCTTTTGACTTTATTGCATTAGGTGGTTAACACTGAAGGTAGAAACAATTTTAGTTTTGGCTATGGGATACTGATCAAGATTAGTGAGTCACTAGATGGATTATGTTTCTGCTTTTGAGTATTGACTGGCTGTCAGATCTGCTGTTGAAGGGTATTACTCTCCTATCAACATCATTTTGCCTAATGGCATCCCTGTAAGGGGGAAAACTGAGGCAGTTACCAGGGTACCTCAAAAGGCACCTCTAAATCCTCAGCTAGTGTAAACCATGAGATGCGGTGTCGCATGTTATTAATGAAATTAATTAAATATTAAAAATGAATAAATTAAAATGTTATTAATGAAAAATATTTTAAGTTGCCATTTCATATTTCCATCTCACAGCCGTGGGAAGCCCCTTTTCTTTACAGAGAGACACCACCCCTGTCGAATTCCTGAGCCTCGTAAGCCAAGTATAATTGATGGAAAGTCATTGAGCTGTACTCAGTGGTGGCAGTGGGATATGCAGAGGGAGGAGAGAAGCATTACCATGCAGCCAAGGGAAATGTGTCCCCCTGCCCCCCACCCCTTTATTTAACCAAAGCCTAATCCACCCTGATTGTGGCATCAACTGCGTTGTAGGCATGCTGGTTATGACACCTCACGTGCAGACATCCATAATATGTGATGCCAAGTACCTTCACAGGCACAAATGGAAGGACCAGGCATAGTAGCTCTTCCAAACTGAGGAATTTGTGTATCTCTCTATGAATGGATGTGTTTCATAACTTTTGCCAAGCGGTCATCATTAGTAATCATAAGTGCTTGCTCCCATGAAAAATCATCCCACATCACGCTTTCTCCATCACTTCATGGCATCATGCTGGCATGTGAAACTTTGGCTAGGCACTGGGTTTGGTGCCCAGATGTACATTGGTACTTTGTAAATTTATGGAGGTGAGGGAGTTAAACTGTTTAGCTGAGGAACTGCTGGTTTTAGAGCCACTGAAGCAAAGAACTCAGCATAAACTAATCGTATAATTATTTTCACAAAGACCTGAGTTCTGTACTGCCACAAAAATAATGCTCTCACTATCCCAAAGAGTTTATTTAACGGCAACTTGCATATCTCTGATCAAATTGCTGTCTCCAGCTGTCATAATTCCAAACATTCCTGCCCCATAACACTAAACAAAGATATGACACTACAGGGTCAAAAACCCCCAATTAACACTATTCCCTGCTTAGTGTTAGGCATGTCAACATAAAGGCAAAAGGCAGAGAAGCGAATGGAATGGATGCTATGTCGAGCACCGTTAGTCTGAAAATTAAGAAAGTGAACATCACAGCACTGACAATGTAGTTAATGTTACACATTTTGCCCGTGGCTGAACTTAACTGTATGAAATTAATATGTAATGTCTCAGACCTGCTTCACTTATTAGAGCTGTATTAGTAGCATGTTTTATTAATTCAGTTTAACATTTCCATTTCTCTCCGAGTCCAGGATATTTCGTGTAGGTTGATGAACAAACTGGTCATCCAGATCAACCAGATAGATTTATAGGACCAACCGCAAGAGTATGATGCTGACAGATAAACAGCACAATACTCTGAGTGTGTGGGAAGGTTCATATGTTGTATCTCCCTATAGGAAAGCATACCTAGCTCTCTCCTGGGAAACATATAACTCTTATATTATATTTTTCACTAAAATCTGGCTAAGACATGCCTATGAAAGTAGTGTCAAGAAGTTAAAAGGTAAAAAATACCTGAACCATCTACAAGGCTTTTAATAAAATTATGAAAAGCTAAAAGCATTGAGGAGGTTTTGTTCAGTGTTCTTTCACAATGAATTTAATGTAGGTTTTGATATAACAAGTCTTATTACTGTTACACAATGGCAAGTAAGGGCGCCTTACTTTCCAAAAAACTACTATAAGAAAAATACCCATGGTACTATGTCTTGCAAGGAAACATCTTGTGGCAAACAGGACCAGCAGTATCGCCCACAAGCAGGACTTGGTGTCCTTTTGAAGTACATCTCCTTCCAGACAAGGGGAACAGTTCACTTTCAGTAATTCTGAAGAACCACAGAGATGAAAAGGCAAAAATAACAATAAAAAATAAATATATCAGAGAGTGCCAGACAAACCTGGAACAGTCACCAAATTGGGCATCAGAGCTCTGAATGAACATCTACATGGAGCCAGTTTTAAGTGCCAAGCAGTAAAGACAGCTCCGCATACTATTGTTCAGCTCATTTCCTCTAATTAGATTGGTAGGGCAGAATTTGTCTGAACTATTGGATTATTACTTGTATAATATTACTTATCTATAACTTCTAAGCAACTGGCTACATGAAAGAACAAAAGCTGAATTTATAAAGGCAATGGAGGGGAAACATGTTCAAAAGCTGTGAAGACAAGATGTCAAACACGTAATGCATAGGAGTTAAGGTAACAGGTATTGATGCATAGGCAGTATCACTCAGGAGGTATAGCAATTCGCTCAAACACGTGCAAAGTTTATTAAGCAGAATAAGCAAAATCTGAAATTTATGGCTGCAATATTAAGAAAACAAAGATAAATAGTACATTCCCCTAATCACCATAATAGCAGTTTTCTACAACTGCTCTTTTATTATGTTCACCTTTCTTGAAAGTAAGTGACCAGAACTGTATGCAGTATTATGAACAAGATCTTAATCAGTGCCTTGTAAAATGAAATTAGTATTAACCTGGTTCTGCTTAAAAAAATATTATTTAATTTTTTGCTGATTTTCATGATCCTTTTTTAGAACATAAGCACAATAGCAGTAGCCAATCAGTTACTTAGTATGTCCTCAGTTTAAAACAATATTTCTCTTTGTCCTTAAATTTATATTTTGTGTAATCTCATTGAATCTCCATTACTTCAGTTGCCAATGGCAAACAGAATAGTTTTCAATCTTTCTTTGCATTCATATCTCCCCGTGTAGTCATTTACAAATTCCATGCATGTATATCTAATCCTTTTCTGTACTTTGCTGGTCCCAAAAGATACTCCTGTATTTCTGAAGGATTTGTCTCCATTCCAGTGATTGACCTCTCCGTATGACATATGTTGTCTTCCCGTAGCCAAGTTCTTAGCCACTTTGTAAATCCTGCATTAGTCTTCATCACCTCCAAATCTGTAGTAATTTTTAAAGGGACAAGACATCTATAATTTTACTTAAGTCTAAGTAGATTAAACCTTTTGCACTGTAATTTAAAATTAAAAAAAAAAAAAAAGGTTCTAACATTCTTTAGTAAAATCTTTTAAAAAATTACCCATTTCCCATGGCTTCTATAGCCTTAATTATTATTTCTGTAATACCTCAAGATATTTTGTATTATTTAAATGAACAACTATACAGTTTAAACTGAGTTTGGTTACCTTAATGAGCAGAAATATGGAATTTGCTATTTGCCTAGTCAAAAGGTAATATTGTTAATGCAATCATTAAAATTACAGACTCATTAAAAACCATGAAGCTCTCCTAAATCTTCATTTCTCTAAGCACTATCCCCAAACCTGCAGTCATTCTGGGGTGGTTATACAGGTATACCAGATCATACTCCGAGTATATTTGTGACCATCTTTTGTTTCAGCATGAATAAAAATTCCATAAGATGAAGTGAAGTTGCTTTCCAATTTGCTCATGAGTATCTTTTTTCTGTTCAGCAATTTTTTTTCACCACAACACCTCAGTGACTACAGGCCTCCCTCAGTCGCTGTGGTTTTCTGATTATCCACCTTAATATCTTTTTTATCACTAACTGATCCAGATTTTTCTCCTCTCCTAAATGATCTATTTATCTTGGGTTCTGGATTAAGTATAGAAGAAACTTCATTATTTATTTTATTATATTTCAGTTGCCTGCTTTTTCTACCTCCAGGTTGTTCTCAGAAGTCTGAATTTTTCACTCCTCAGTATTTTTGGACACAAAGTGTTTGTTTCCTGCATGCTTTTTAACAAGTGCCCATAAATCATTAGTTTTACAGCCAGTTTCATCTTTTCTTTTCCCCTCTATCACATCCCAAATCCCACCTGAAATGCATTATTGTCTTTAATTTAATTTTCTGGCCCTGAATCTTCACATCTAGGTGCTCTAATATATTTTACTTCATATAAGTAATTTGCTTCACATCAATGTATTATATCAGGATGTCTATTCCATGTTTACTCTACACCAAGATATTCATGCCCTGCATCAAATTGTTATCTCTCTTATTAATAATCCCTTCTAAAAGGGAAAGACTGGTACTGAACCATGTCTATAATCTGCTATGCAAACAGATTGCTAGGGCTCAGCTAGTTTACTGTTTACTTTTAAAACCCAATAGCTAAAGAAAAAGTCTTTCCTTCTGATAGTCCTTCAGATATGGTCAGAGACTGAAATTAGTCCTGCACCTTTGAGCTGAAATGATTTCCTCATCCTTCCAAATCACACCTCACAAAAAGTCTCCACAAAATGCCGTAGGAATATTATTATCAGGACGGGTAGGTATGAATGCAGTTGCACGGATGACACAGGACTGTTACAGCTTTGCTTTGGCCAAGATCAATGGCTTCAGATCAATGCACACGGGGGCTGAGCATGGTGAGCTGTGGCAAACAAAACACAAAGAAGAACTGGGTGAAATTAGCAATGACTCAAGGGTAACACCTAAAACCGCTGGAAAGACATGTCAAAGTGTCATTGTGCAGGGATCTGACTGACAGCCCATTCCAACACGAGGCTGGTAAGATGCTCAGCAGCAGAGATCAGAGGGAGCATCATTGTGCTTATGCCCAACCTGGTGTAAAAACAACATTCCCAGAGTGGAAGTATCATGTGTTGGGGCCAAGCCACTGCTGAAAAGCTTGACATTGACACAGGTCAGGGGAAATATTACTGTCCTCGGGCTTAACTACACCCTCACTGGGTGGTGAAAAGTGCAGTCTCAGCACGTAGTATGTGTGCCTGCACTTGAAATTGTGGGTGAGTGAGAAGCTTTTCCTAACGGAGTCCATCCCTTGCTTCATTAATTTAGTAAATTCAGCTTGGCTGTATCATTTTGGGGCATTCCTTTTCTGTGTGACAACTGCCAGTTGTCACACAGTTGTCACAATAGTGACTCCCAACCACTTCAGTCTGTACATTTTAAACCACTGCCTGATAGCTCTTTGGTCTGTTAAAGCTGATACCAATAGGTTCACAAAACAAACTCGTGCAGGGTGTCACATATGATTGATTTGCATAGTTGTCATGTATACAAATTAAATATAAAGTTTAGAACATCATAAGGCATCCTTTCCCTTGCAATTAGATAAAGAATTGATTCTAAGTAAAGTATTATTCATACTTCTCCATAGGACGTTATTTGCCCTTACCATACTATTCTTTCAAAAAGAATGTAAAGCAAAATTGTTTTTCAAAAGCAAGGAGCTGCTATTTGGCACATTTTGAGTCATAACTTGTTAAAATTGAAAAAAATGACTCTGTCATTCAGCTGCTTCGAAATCAAATGGTAAATAGCTGGTTTAGTAGATGATTTTTTGGATTTAGAAAAACAAAGTTCCCTGTTTGTCAGAAACAGTATGCCTCAAGTTGCGCTGATAAGTGTTCAGGTAAACATCCCCTCAGTCGCAGCCTTATACACCATCCTGAAGGACCCTGTAATTTTCACTTTTCACAAACTTGTTTCTCTCATCTTGTGGTATATTGAACTTCTACTTGAGTGTAGCAATTGTTCCTTGCCACAAACGTATTTGTAGGTGTACTGGTTTTGGCTGGGATAAAATTAATTTTTTTCGCAGCAGCCAGCACGGGGCCACGTGTTGGATTTGTGACCAGCGCTGGTCCCCGGGGTGCTGCGGTGCTGCTGAG
>JAVJGJ010000060.1:68175583-68189849 GCA_035590215.1 Microhierax caerulescens | reverse complement strand
ACTGCCCCGGCCCTGCTGGCCACGCCGTGTGGGACACCAGCCAGGGGCTGCTGGCCCCCTGGGACACCCGGGCACGCAGGGGGGTCGTGCCCACCAGCTGTTGACCAGCACCCTTGTTCTTACAACAGAATATTTCAAAACAGATTCAAGAGCATCATTCTGGCCAAAGGCTTCTTAATGACATAACTGACACCACTGTAATTCTTCACAAGAGGCTTAGTTGTCACTGCCTTGAGATAAAAAAAGTGGAAGGGACTTTTATTCCAAGTCTGAAATCTGTGTATCAAATCCATCAACTTATATGACACATTTGTCCCTTCACCTTTATTCCTACTTCTAGTGCCTGAGATTCATTTTTGTAAACGTCCTTCCCAAGCCCTCCTGTCGAGCGATGCCAACATATTGTAAATTTTTCTCTTGATCCAACATTCTATACCATACATTATATCTTCAATTCTATTTCCTTTGTTCTTTTTCTGAGTATATCTGAATTGACACACTTGACACTGGTTTGAAACACCTGATCTTGCCTTTGAATAAACTTTGTAGTTCCTCTTTATCATTTTGGGATCCTTCACAAAAACCTTAAATTTTACTGACATTTGAGCACCTATCTAGCAATTGAGTTGCTTATGTCATTTGAGTGACTTATTCACACATCTCTACATTCCTCTGTGTTAGCTATTCAATAAAATTCTCCCCAAGGTTTTTGCTGCTTGCTTTTTTTTTTTTTTTTTTTTTTTTTTCTGGGGTTGGGGGGAGTTGATCATTCTCTCTAGTGGAACACTTGTTTTCACTCATTTCTCTAAACCCCTGAATTCTTTCTTGTGAGGCTCCATCTCTTAATCCCTTTACTATTTTCCTGAGATCTTATTTTCCCTTACCCTTTTCCCACACCTTTCTTTTTTCTTATTGTGACACTGATTCAACTTTATGTTTCCCTATTAATATATTTTGGTATCGCCGGTATTACCAGCATCACAGTTATTGACATTTCCTTTTAGCTATTAATATTTTTTCTCTTAGCATCTTTTGGAGGTCTAGAAATGTTTGTGATTTAATTTAGGAGGCACCTACTTCTCACTGGAAAGCAACTTAAAAGAGTTTGCAAAAAGAATTAATTACAACTAAAATACAGTATTATTTACATTGTTTTCCTTGTTTTGTGCAGTCACCAGCAGCTGTTCTCGTGAATAGAGCTATTAGGAATTTAGAAGTGTTAGAAGACAAAAAAACAAAGACATTTGAATGGAAAGATATTTTTAAATCATCCTAGATCACAAAGCACAAAAAATCGACAAACATCCCAAACTGAAAAAGCTTTCTAACTATTATAAATATGTTATTAATAACATTGAGTATTAAGACATCCAAGTCCTTGGCTAAATTTTTAGAATTTTGGTAAAGAACTAATTACTAAAAGGAATTCTATATTTGAAGAGTTGTGTAATAATACAGTAAAAAGAGTTTTTGAAGGGGCTATTTTCTTACCTCTTATTAATTCAATTGCAGCTGGCCCCTTCTTTTGTGCTATCCAAGCTCTAATGTTTTTCCTATAAATTTTATGTTTATACAGATTACTTTATTTCTGTTTTCAGGAATATTTTCTCATTTGTGAGAGGAAAACAGGACATATCTAAGAATTTTCTCAGGATTTACAGCACATCATTCTTTCCTTGTTTTATCGTTACTACCCATGCTTCCAGAAAGTAAGCCGTTATCGGGCATTTCAGAATTAAAAGATCATTTATTTTCTAAGTTATTGCCAAAATGCCTTTCAATTGTCAAGTTTTGTCTTCATAAAAAGCTTTCAGGTTTACTGAAAAATTAAGATTTCATAGCATTCATTGAAGTGCTTTTGAGAAGGACAATATCCTGAAGATATAAATCCAATTACTTAGTTTCCGTGAAATTAGCATAGTTAAAGCTGTTTTGATTCCTGAGGGGAGCCTTTTCTACATTTCTGAAAAAGGAAGGAGAGCATGATACAGTAAAACTTAGAATAAAGTAAGAGGGAGGGAGATGGCAGACACTTGTATTCAGGGAAATCTTGTAGCCATAGCCAAAACCTGCAATAGTCCCAATTCTTAATAAAGTTCAGAACTAAATTTGGGGACCTAAATAAGAAAACTTTCTTATCCGGATTGAAGCACATGGGATTTTTTTCTTTTTCACTTTTTTAAATTAGATAGAATTTATGATTGTTTCAAATTTGAATTTAACTGCTTTTTCAGAAGTGATTTTTACTTCCTTACAACAAATTCATCAATGAATCGGATAGCAAGTAGATAATATATTATTCCAGTGGGAAATTTTCTAGGAATTAAGGAAAAGACCAGGACAGATATGAGAGATCAAACAAAATCCTGATGTCAAAAAAATGCTTATTAAGCTCTCTAAGATTCAAACATATCCAAACTAAACTAGTTGTTTTTCATAGATTTTTTTTTTATTATTCAATAACATCTTGAAGGCCAGATATTGGAATCCTGTTGAAAAGCCTGTGACAGGGAAGATTTTGAAAGGAAAATTTACTAAAAAACCCAATACCAAGCTAAACTGATCTCTGACTGATTTTTAGCAAATAACAAAATTCAAGACTTCTAAACTACAGAAAAGACTAATAATATGAAAAACTAATAACCTTATGCATTTTAGCCATATAAAGGCGAATGCATGGAAGTTTTTCACATAAATATAGTACAAAACCCAACGATTCAGCTGGAAGGCAAGAACTTCATACATTTTGAAGGAAAATAATTAAATGTAAGAGCTGAAAAGAGGTAATACACTTAATTTATAGATTAGACATATAGAATGGGATTAATTTAAAATAACTTCATATACCTGAGATGCAAATTTAAATGTCTAATCTAGTCTTTCTTGTTACTTTTTAAATTTAATGGAGTGAAATAGGTCTTTCAAGGATTCATTTGATAAACCCTATCTGACATATCTTTTTTAAGATGAGGTACATTGTGCCTAGAAACAATTCTGGTTAATATGGTAGCTGATTATGATTACTGTATGAAATAGTACACCTGACTATTGTCCAAATAGCTTAAGGAATTGGTCATTACTGTATTAATCTGTGTGTGAGAATACCCACATTCTTCACAATAAATCCTGTGAAGTCTCATATAGACATATATGGTGACTATATATTTTAAATATTTAAAAGTTTAAAACTAGGCTACAGTCATTGCTGAAACTGTGTGGGGAATATTGTATTAGTTATCAACAAACTTCTGGATAAAAGCTGTAGACCTGTGTATACAAAAAACTTTATTTGTTATAAGCCTTTAACAAAAATGTTACATTTGGATCTGAATTCCATCAGAATTGAGGGATTTTGCAGGAACAGATTTTGGTTTAACTATAACCTTATGCTTTTTACAGGATAATAGGGACTCTCTATCCAAGCACCAAAATGGATCATCTTTGGTTACTATTTTCTGGGCTGTAAAAGGGAAAAACAAGCAAGAAAGAAATGTAGTTGTGTGCAGTCTCTGACCCACTCAAGAAGTCTTAAAGTCATTTCATTAGTTTGTTTTGCTTTGTTTTTCAGAAGTTAAACCTGTGGCAGAACAGACAATGGTTCTGCTTTATCCTAGAAACCACTTACATTTTAATTATTATGAATACATTTTTACTATTGTGATGCATTATAAGGTTTTTCTTTGTGCTGAAGCTTGAATCTTTCTTTCCTACTAGTTTACAAAGCCACTAGTTCTTCAACCGCTGCTTTTCAGTTTAGTCCATCTATGAAAAAGGTATGTAACAATTTAAAAGAGCATGGTGGATACAGCTGTGTAAATGAGCAACCTGCACATTACATGTTAGAACAAAAATTACTGCCTCCAAGAGGCAAATTTAAACAAAAGTGTGATCAAATCTAATCATCAGAGGAAAGCAGAAAATTCCTCAACTGATCTAAAGGTATTTAAATTCTAGATTTACAGGTAAACCCGCTAAACAAAGATCAGCACAGACCCAAGCTTCTCCAAAAAACTACATCAAATTACTCCTTTATTCATAAACATATCTATTTCAGCTCTGTTAAGTATAATCTGCATTTTTTAAAGCAGTTAGCTCTTTTTCTAAGGGGTAAATATTCTGCATTACAGTTTGGGCCCATGCTGAATCATGGGGATGGATACAACTTGTTCATGTTGCAAAGGTTCTCAAACAAATTCAGTGCTCTACTTAGACAATTTAATGGCGATGTTTAAATCAGAATCTACCTCAAAATGCCTGTCGAAGAAGCAGGAATTCTAACTCGGTGTTTTATCACAGATAATATAGCAATATAGAAATTAATAATAACCTAGGAAATAAATTCCTTTGTTACAGTGTCCATTGCCCTAGTTCTTCAAGCAATCCATACCACATTCTCCTTTTTGCAAACTCATCAAGATCCATGTTTAAGCCAGCTTCCCTATGAGAAGAGTGTTTCGAAGTAAAACTCACTTCTTTGATAACTAAAAACTTTTAATCACTTTCACTCTGAACTGATTCATGTGCAGGTTTTAGTGATGTCTCTTTGCTGACGGAGATGCCTACAGAACAAATTATCAAATTAGTATACATATTTCTGACTGTGCAGTATTTTCATGTCCAGCTCGTGTCCTTTGCATCGTTTGCAGCCAGACACTACCATAGCAGGCTATCCCTGTTTCTGAGAGAACATAAGCATAATATTCATGTGACCATTTTGTAGTAATAGTTGAATCTTGCTGCAGAAAATCCTGCCAGCTTAGGAGACAATGATTCAAACAGTGGCTATTGAGATTATTGGCTTTTTTTACTGTATGATTGCCATATTCAGGGGAAAAAAATGAGATAACTATTATCTTTCTGCAGTTCGCTTGTATGGGTAGTTCACTAATCATGTATAACAAATTATTATTGGCTGTGTGATGTCCAATTTTGTGAAGTTAATTGATGCAGTATTATACTTTCCTTTGTAGTGCTGTTTTGCTTTTTTCCTTTATCTCAGAGCATGCTCTTTCTGAAATTGAGTTCTTGCAACTCCAAAATGCCTTACTCATGAAATAATTTTGCAAATTAGCAAATCATTCAGTGGTAATTGCTCTCTTTATAATAGGTTTTCTTAACAATAGACAGTTGAAACTTATTTCAAAATATTGACTGTGAGTCCCAGAACATATTAAAGTTTAAATTATTCTGAAAGTTCTGCATCTTATACTTAATAAGGATAGAACTGGTTCATTACTTGGGTAACAAACTAATCAGCTGATAACTTGATCTTCCTTAGAGAAAGGGTGTCTAAAAGGTTAATCAATTGAATGTGTCTTTTGTTAGAGTGCAGGTTAGTAACCTGAGGAAAATATGACGGGTTTCACAGCCCACTATTTGCTTTTGCTTCCTAAATGACCCAGAACTGCAGGCAATAAGAAATAGTTACCTGCCTTGTGCTACCTATAGTTTTGTAACACCAGTGCCAGATAAAAATTCGAGCTCTTCAGAACCACCAATTCTCATTGTCAAACTTCAGCCAACATCTAATGAGTTATTTAGATGAGGGAGCGTTTGGAGGGCAAATTTCATTCCCATCTGAATGTTAGGTTGCAGATAATTAAAAGCAAGATTTTGTTGCTACTGTGGTTGCAACACTGCCTTTCCCGCTGCATACTGGTTTGTCACCTCCAAACCTTTCCTAACATGGTGGAAGGGGACAAAGTGGAGACCACCCCAGCTAATCCCAAAGTATGAAGTGAGGCATATGTTCAAGTGGCCATATCAAATCAAACAACCTTCCTGGAGTCAAGGAGAAAGAAATGCAAGTTAGATACTCCCCTTGAGGGGATAAAGAACAGTGTTCTCTGAGGGCTGGTGAAAAAAACAGAATGAAAAGTCTAAGTGCTTTAACTCTGAGTGGAGTTTAGTTTTAACAGCTTTGAAACACTAAAATCTTGTGTCACTACAAAAGTGAAATATGACAAAAGTTTTCTCACTGGGCATGCAGGCCAATGTTAAAAATGTCAGCTCTCAAAGGTCACCTGAAGGTAAGTTGTCAACACTATACTGGTTGCTTTTTTTTTTTCCTGTTGTTGAGGAGGAGAGAATAAACAAAATCCAAATTTTCAGTGATGCAGGGGACAAATGACATAGGAAACAAAATGCTCTAAACAGAAATAATTTGCATAGGCACAGCACAAAGGTTAAAGAAAACATTAATTTAGTAATTATTAAATACCTCTTGATAACAAGGCACATGCTTCTACCCTTGAACCTAAAGAAAATATAGAATTATTATCCTTGAAAGGAGGAATGGTCAGTGAAAATTAGTTCTTATTCATTGCAATAGGAGAGAGGTCTACCCATGTCCAGTCTACTGTAGTAGAACTATCCCCAATATACATTAAGAACATCTAAAGCAAATGTAAATTTAGTGTCATAAGGAAAGATTGACACAGACACATGGGAAAGATAGACAAGCCTTTCCCCAGTCAATCCCATAGTGATGCCAGTAGACTGTAACCGCTCAACAATAAATGAAGTGAAAACGTGCCCCTGGATTTTTACTGGTGAGATCCAATATAAAAATAAAATAGCAAGTAGGTGTAGTTTCTGTGTAATTCAGTTGCAAATAAATAGTATTTTTGTGACAATGTGCCATGGGAACCTAACATTATCTTATTGCGAAATATTTTAAGTGCTTATAAAATCAAATAGCTTAAGTAGAGTAACAGAGATGTATCACGGAGTGCTAGTTCCACTGAAACAGGCAAGGGCAAAGCCTCGCACTGGGTAAAAACTTCCAATGGACTTGGAATCAACTTTTATTGCAGTTTAAAAAATTTAAAAATGATTGTGAGCAATACTTACGAAGTAAGGTTAGTGATCTCTGCTAAGGTTATTCACTTTTAATTTCCAGAAAAGCTCATTTTGGCATATGTTATATTTAGAACATAAGAACTTTTCCCTGAATTAGCTCATTTCTTTGCTCTTCATTTATTTTGGCTAAGACCAGTTCAGTGCATGGTTCTTCTAAAGCTACGTTATACAAATGTATAATTTGTATACATTATGTATACATATATAATATGTATATTATATGTACATAATGTTATACATAACATATATATAATATATGTACATGACATTATATACATACTGTTACAAATACCCATGTTAATAAAACTGGCTGATTGATAAATGGATTGTTAGTTTTGAAAAAGTTTTTAATGCCATGTGCACCTTCACAGGAACTGACTGGTATCTTACTCCACGCTTCAGCTTCTGAGAGTAGGAGTAGCAATTTACATGAAACATAGCTGTGAGTACGATGCTAAATGTTTACCTTTCAAATGTTTGTTGTTGGGTTTGGTTTGTTGGGGTTTTTTTTCTGTTTTTTAATAATCTAATTATGCCTGGATACTTATACCACAGTTGAAAACCTTTTTCTTTCTTCTATTTGATTTCTCACCAGATTTAATAGTGTCATGTTACTCTTGATCCGTAACAGTAAACCTGAACATGACAACAATGAATTGTCAGATGGCAAAACTGCTTCATACTTTCAAATAAATATAATTGTTACTAACAGCTGGAAAACATCGAACACACACATTTCCAGAAATTAATTAAAAATTTACATTTTTACATTTATTTTTAACAGATATTTTCCAGCCATAAATAATGTAATATCTTATAAAGAAACAGGGAAGTGAGTTCTCCATGGATACCTGTATGTGTACTTCTGAAATACTTCATCTATGTTTTTCCCTTCTGTTCTTACTTCAATAGGTAAATATATCTAATTTTATTCTTACTTATGTTTTCATATTTTGTATATATATTTCTTTCTTTGACTTACTTCCCTGAAATTCCCATGCTACTGTGACGTTCTAGCTATGCCATATAAAAGGGGATTTTTCTCATACCTTTCTGGTCATCTTTCCTGGACTGCAGTTCATCATTGCTAAGAATCCAAGGTAATTACTCAACATATATCTGAGCTATACAAACTTCAGGTTCACACAAAACCCATAGGAAGCTACCAAATAAAAAGCCTATCCTGTAGCATAAACCCTTTTCCATGATTTTTTGCTAGAATGCAAAACACACAGAAGAGATAAAGGTAACAAATCCCTCAGCTTCAGAAAACAGGACTTTAGGTTATGGCTTGCGAACGTGAACTCTAATTTTCTTATGAACATATCCACCCCAATACCATTAGGTATGCAAAGGACAATATGGCATAGAAGGGGGCCCTATGTTGTCCTTCTGCTTTTAATTGGTGTTTAACAGACTAAAATTATGTTATTTTGCATTTAAGTGCAGTTAACTCAAGGATCAGTTTTATATGAAACCACAGCATATCAGCAGAAACAGGGTAAGATGTTCTGGCTCATAAATTAATTTTCTGCAGCGTTACTGTAGGTACCACTACCACATCTTGTGAACTGGGCAGCTGTCATCCTTACCAAAGAAAAATCAAACAGAAAAAGAAAAGAGAAGAAAGCTGAATAAAATGGTCAGAAATCAAAATTCTATTTATATGCAAGACTTTATTTTAATCTGCCCTGGTTAAATATAATTGTTCATACAGATATATAGATGTGTAACAGTTGTATCTCCTGGCCATATCAAGGGCTGAAAGGGTTTGTGGAGTCACTGCATCTCATTTACAGCAGGGTCCTTCAGTTCGTGCATGAATGTTTAGGCATCCATTTTCTCCAGGGTATTAGAAATCACTGTGGAGAGGAATACGGACTGTTATTCTTACTTTGTGGTGGTCTTTGCAAATTAAATCTATTCTAAAAGAATGTTTACATATTTCTGCCTGTTTTCTTTCTGCTGAAAAACTATCTTCTTACTGACCCTGAGTTTACAAATACATTCATGTCTGGTATGAGAGAACTATTTTGCTACCTCTTTTTCTTTTTGTCTCTTTTTTTTCCACTGGCACATTCATTTAGCACTTAGTACACCAGACTCACATAGAAGTATATAGAATTCCAAAGGGAAAATAAATTAATTAAGGTCAGCATTCTTACAACTGTAATAAGCAGCTGATAAATATCTGCAGTTCTTGTTATATCCCATAGTGCTATCAGTACAAACTTATATGGATCATAATTTAGAAGAACTTTCCCCCCATTCTTCACAGTCTTGCAGTAAATTAAATACAAGGAAAAAACAATAAACATAGCAGTATTTAAATCTGCTCTTATCAGCATTTTCTTTATTAGTGACCTGGTTGCTTACAGAAATGACAAATACTCGTGAAAAAAGTCAACTCATAAAGAATATTTTCATGCCAAGTATCAGTATGCAAAAGTGTAATCATAACACCACTTATGTGCCTCTATATATAATAATACTTTCCATAGGGGTGGGAAAACAATCTTACAAAATACCCTTGGGATTTGATTTTTGCAAATGAAACACAAATGGTCTCAATGGTGCCTCTCAGTATAGTTCGAACTGAAAGGCTAATTAGTTAGTATTTTAGAGACTCTTTCAAGATGTTTTGATTTTTGCTAACTTTGTCAAATGCTCTCTTTGCAAAGCAGCCTGATTGCACTTCCAGCTAAGGTTGATATTAGAAGTTCCATTCGAAATATTTTTGACAGATACCGTAAAGCAGAAATCTTCCATGTTCATACATTTTTCTTGCTGATTTATCACTATATTTAATCACTGATTAACCGGAAAGTTAGCCACCTACAATGGTGACCTGTGAGAGTTTTCATTCAGAAGCTTGTGTTCAGTAACAAGAAAGTGTCTGTTTCAAAGCTAAAAAGCCATGACGTGAGTAACTGTTCTGACACCCCTCATGATTTCTGGATACCAAGATCTTACTATCTGCAGCCTCTGGCTTTCTGTGGTTTTGTGTACCTGGTACAACTCATTTCTTTCTTTCTCCCCACCTAGATTCTTTATCTGACTGTTGTGCTTTGAAATACAGGGGTTTATTTTGTACAAGCAGTCCTGTCAGAAAAGCCAGGACTGAAGAGATATAAACCTAGTCATTGTTCCTGCATTTTACTAAATTTGTGGAGGGATGCTTGCTTGTTCATCTGTTTCACAGATTCACGGCATAATTTAGCTTGGAAGTGACATTAAAATTTAACTGATCCTAGTTTACCTTTCTCTGCTTTGGCCTGAAGCCAGCCAGCTGTCTCAGCCTGTCCTCACAGGTTGTATAATCCAGGTCCCTAACCACCCTGGTGGCTGTCCACTGGACTCATTCCCGTCTGTTAATGCCTGTCTTGTACTGTAGGATCCAAAAAGTGGGCACAACACTCCAGATGTGGTCTCACAAGCGTCGAATCGAGAGGAATAATAACTTCCCTCAACCTGGGGGCTGACCTCTCGCTGTTATGGCCCACTATGTGGTTCACTTTCATCCCCCCAAGGGTCTATTGCTGACTCATATTCAACTTCTTGTCAACCAGGACATTATGCCCATTATGCAAAGCTGCTTTCCTGCCAGTCTTCCCCTAGCTTTTACTCCTGTGTGGAGTTCTCAGTGTTTGTTGAACCTCATGAGTTTTTTATTTTTTCAATCCATCTCTCCAGCCTGCTGAGCTCCCTTTGACTGGCAGCCCTCCACAGCGTATCGACTATTGCCTCCCAATTAGGTGTCACCTGTGCACTTGCTGAAATTGCACTCTGTTTTGACATCCAGTTTAATAATGAAGATATGAAACAGCATTAACCTTTGGGGAAATGTGATTCATAAGTGACTGCCACGCACACTGAACTTTTGATCGCTACTCTTTGACCCTGCACTCATTTTAATATCGAAAAGGGAAACTTTCTTCAATCTCGGAGAACTACTGAAAACCTCCTTTAGCTTTGCTTTTTGACATTCATATTTTCCGAAGAATCCATTTGCAGGAAAAGATATATACCAGAGTTACTCCATTTTTATATAATACAAATACTGGACAGGGAACTTTCACAAAGAGTAGGCAAGACCTACTGATTAATTAGTCAGGGTTTGCGCAGACCCTCCATCCTTGGGTGGATTCTACTTTGTACAATGAAGCAAAGCATTCTAGATGCTTCTAGTTTATATTATTAATATTAAGTTCTGAACAAAATCAACTTAGCTGTAGTTCCCTCCTTCCTTGAGAACATTCTCTCAGAAAAAAAAAAAAAGAAGAAAAAAGAAGTAAAGCTCTGACATTAATTGTGTTTGTGAAGGAATAGCTTATTTCACTGCTGATCTCTTTCATGTAGGTGATTAGTTTCAGCTGAATCAGTTCACCTAATTAAAGAAAATCTAGGGAGATCCCTAGAAGCCTATGTTAAAAGGGGTCAGACTGCTTGAATGGATGTATAGGAATGAGTAGGGAAAAAAGATCTCCGAACTGGAAGTTTTTATCTATCTTAATCATGATCTCTTACAATGGAAGATTTGGGAGGAAAATTCAAGAACTCTGCAGTAGGGATAATCTATCTTATCTATGTTTTCTCTTGATATATAATAGTTAGGAATGAGCCTACAGTTCAAGGCATGAGGTTCAATTTCTCATCTTACTACGTTCTTGAACTCAAAAACTTTGGTGGTGGTGAGAGTTCAGTTCTGCAGTGCAGCCACATGGTATGTGAAACATAATTTGTTTCTCTGTGAGTATTTGAACTTTCTCTTTTTAGCTGAATACTCCTTTCTATGCCTGAAGGAAGTATATACTTCTGCAGAACGTTCTCTGGATTGCTTGTTTACATATCTTAATCAAAACCTTCTTATTTCTTTCTAGATGAGTATTCTAATATTTTTTTTTCTCTTCCTTCACAGAAAGTGGTTTTTTAAGCAGCTTACATTTTCTGAACTGTTCACACAGTATTTTCATGAGATGCAGGAGCCAGACTGTGTGAATATTCCAGGTGAGATTTTAACTATCAATTTAAGATAACTATAAAACTTGTGGGATTATTCTTTATCATATTCCCTATGTAATTTAATATCCTGTTGAAGGAGCCTTTTCCTGTTACAGTAATATAAAGCTTGGTTTCTTTGTGGTTTGTAGCAAACCCCTTTATTTTTATAACTCTTTCACCTAGTAATGGAGAAAATGGAAGTTCCTAGTGACTAAAATATGCAGCTGATGACAGATTCCTGAATCTTGATCTGGATAAGAAACAGAGTCACTCAAAAGCAGTGCTGCTACTGACAAGGAATCGAAACTGAATACTAAAACTCAAGAAAACAGTAAGTGGAAATGTGGTAGTAAATATTCTATAACCATACAATGTTTATTAAACACTCTATTAGTGGTGTACTTTCTCCTTCACTTAGACCATGTCCAGCAGCAGAAGATCCTTTGTAGCCTAAGTCTGGAAAAATCTATCTTTCCTACTTTCTAAGTTCAACGTGAGGAAAAATAAGAGAGATGAACCGGAACATGTGTGCCTCAGATAAACATCACATAGGTTAGGAAAGGACTAGGAGTAATTTAAGCAGATTTCTTGCAATGTTACACTTCCGAGCACATAGTTCCTTACGTTTCAAGGATAATTTCCTTAGGGACCCTGGCTTTAGTTTTAGACCAGTTTAACTTTTATTTACTAATCGCAAGAGAACAAGCAGAACACTTTCTATCCTGTACTTGTTTTCCTGCCTGAGGATCTGGGCTGTCTTTGCTGCATCACAGCACCCATTCACTTGGATTATTAGAAGGGTAAAAATTACTGCTGATAAAATGTTTTTATTTTACCCAGGCAATAATTAAATTTAAGTAGAATATTACGCTATCATTGCATAATTTATGGGAGTTTCCCCCCTTTTAAATCAAAGATGGATATAAATTATATATTTGAATTTAAACTCCTCAACTTCTAAAATTAAATAAATTCATATTTGAAGTACTACCTGAATAATGCTGAAAAAGTTGCTTTTGTGTTACCTGAAGCCAAAGAGTTAACCAAGTAGCCAGATGGGAACTTAGAGATGAAAAAAAAAAAAAAAAGACAGCTTTAAAAAAGTGTTAGTGGGACATCTGCATGCTTCTATATGGGAAGAAAAAAAAACAAAACAAAACCAGAGACAGAACAATTTTAATCAATTTGATTATAATGGCAAAAAAAACCCAAAAACCTAAACAGAATGTGGCCAAAGTCAAAGCAGTAGATCTACTGTAAATAAAAAAAATAATAAAATAAAAAAAAATAATAACAAAAAAGAGTAAAAGCAAACAAAACATGGCAAATGGATACTGATAGGGACTAATGTGTTTGTGGAACACTGAACGGGGTTAGAACTGCTTGAGAAGTGTGAAATAGGCCTAAAAGGTAAAGACTTTCCTGTAAATCACTAGGAAAATTCCAGATAAAAGAGTAATCCCACTAGCTCATAAAGATACATAGCAAAATCAGACCTTACACAGTGAAGTATCTTAGAGTACAGAATAAACAGTGGAACAGGGAAAAGCAAATACTTATCTCTTTATAACAAATAAAAAAAGGCTAACAGTAGAATAAAGATGCAATGTGATTCATGAAATAACAAAGCCTCGAGATATATAAAAAAAAGCTGTAAGAGAATTCATAAAAATGTATTTTTATTATTTATCTAGTATATATTATATAGATTAATTTTATGATTTTGTAGCTTTCTTTACTTTGATAAAACTGTTTGAAAAGTTAAAGAAAGAACCAATATAAGCTTTTATAGAACACAATATGATCTGTATGTTTCTCAAAGATTATTTTTTTTTTTAATGAAGTGACCTAAAATTGTTTTTTCTGCTTCTCAGTAAGGCTGTTACCAAGTACTAGCAAGAAAGCCTTTATATCTTGCTATTGTTCTTAGCCACTCTGAGAGCTTAGATCATTAACTGAATAGATCTTTGGTCCAACATGGTATGGTTATTCTTATGATCAGTGATCAAATATCACAGGTTATAAACAGGCTTGGACACAAAATCTTTGTACAGTTTCTCAGTCAGTGATTTTTAAGGCCTCAACTGTAGCAAATTAAGTTTCTCATTTTTTGGTAAACTTTTCTTCCACTTTAATTGAAATGTTTTGTCTATAGCTTTTTTTTTTAAACTAGCTTTTCTTCCATTAATCCAATATAGCTAAATTATTAATGACTTTATCTTTCTTATTCATCCTCTTAAATGGAGTCAGAAAAGTAATGTCCAAGCAAATTACCTACAGTCAGCTAAATTTCAAACGCTTGCAGAACTCTCCTTCAACAGCTGGTGGGCACGACCCCCCCGCGTGCCCGGGTGTCCCAGGGGGCCAGCAGCCCCTGGCTGGTGTCCCACACGGCGTGGCCAGC
>JAVJGJ010000060.1:68159713-68175420 GCA_035590215.1 Microhierax caerulescens | reverse complement strand
CGGGGGGGTCCGGTCGCTCCCTACAGCTGCCTGACAGGGGCTGTGGGCAGGGGAGGTCGGTCTCTGCTCCCAGGGAACAAGCGACAGAGCAAGAGAAAATGGCATCAAGCTGCACCAGGGCAGGTTTAGATTTGATATTAGGACAAATTTCTTCACCAAAAGGTTATCAAGCACAGCAACAGGCTGCCCAGGGCGGTGGTGGAGTCACCATCTCTGAGGTTCAGGCTGTTGCCTGGAAAAAAACAAGAGTGTGCTGAAGAAGAGAAACAGCCATTGAAGCCATAAAGAGAGGAGCAGGACTGGGTGAAGGCAGAGCAGTTTCTCCTTTCCAAGGCCCTCAGTCCCTACTCTGGTGTGACACCCCTGCCTCACTCACACCCTCTGTCCCAAGGGGATCAAAGCCCAGAGGTAAAAAACTATCTATTGGCTAAGGATGAATGCATGTCTAGTGTTGTAACAGAACCATGTTGTGTCTAAACTGAAAAAAATAAAGGCTTGCCTATCAAAATTGTCTATTTGAAAAGCCTACATGACTGTGAGGGTATAAAATCTTAACTCAGGAAGTGCTCCATGGAGCTCCATCTCAGCTGGCCTAAGATCCCTTATCATCGTCACGTAGCGCTTGTCCTCTGAGCAGGTCCTATGTCTGTTTACTTTGTTCGCTTACTATAATGTGTTGATCAACTTTGTAGTCTATTCCTTTACTTGTGTGTTGTTTATTATAGTACTATCAAAGGTCATCAACATATGATCACTACCTCCATTGTATCAACAGGGGTAGTGGTTTGCTTGTGAGTATTGATTTATGGTGTTTCGTTAAACTAATAATATTAATCTCATGGTGACTCCAAATGTTTGGTTGCACCACTAGGGTCTATAACCTAACCAGTGAAGTAACTGCTCTGGGTAGCAGTTGTGAAGTCTCTTAGGTCACAATGCCACACCTAGAGGTGCTTAAAAATGTGTAGCTGTGGCACTTCAGGACGTGGTTTATGGGTAGGCTTGGCAGTGCGGGGTTAATGGTTGGGCTTGAGGATCTCAAAGGTCTTTTCCAATATAAATTGTTCTATGTTTTTATAATTCTATGAGTTCTATTTCAACAATTAGGACAAAACTCTGATTTCCATCATGTGACTGCTGAGTATCCAGACAAAGCCTGTACCAGGAATACCAGAAAGGGAAAATTGGAAAGTATTGATAAGTGGTATAGTCAGAGCTCAACTGAAAGTGGTCATTCTCATACTTAGATATCTACTGAAATACCTACATACACTTTATTAAATTGATTCCTCACTTATTTTCCCAGATGCTTAGTGTTGCAGCACTGAGTCAGATGTTCTAACGTTTGGCCTGCAGTGGGAATGTTGGTTCTGTTTTACAGGACTTGTACTTTCCTCAAAGACATTTCTGTTTTACCAAAATGCAAAGTACCATGGTTATTTTGTTTCCTTAGAGCACTTACACAAACTAGAATTCGAGTTGTGGCAGTTTGTCACTCAGTAAATGGGTGTAAATGAACCACTTGGCTAATACTGACAGCTACTAAAAAGGTAAATCCACCATGAGGCCTGTGATAACTTTAGTACCTATCTAAATTAATGTTTAATGTAAAGATCTGCAGATTTATTTATTTTAGTCAACTTAGGCAATGGAGAGGTATTGATGGAGGTAGTCTTATGTACAGTGACTGACAGGTGTGGAATTAAAAGTCTGTTGTTTGTCTATATGGAATGATTAGCATGAACATTTCACCTGACTGTTTTCTACACAGCAATAGAAAGGTTAGTCCTGAGAGACAGGCAGTACTTCTACAGCATATAAAATATTTTTACTAGAATTCTTCCCCAAACATTTAAACATACAGAGATTTTGATAGTGTTGATCACTTTGGCTAAGTTTGAGCCAACAGGAACCTACAACCTTGATATGAAATGCATCTGCCTTCTATCTTACTCAGCCACTTTCAGGGGAAGATGTGTTTCTTCACATACACACACACACCACACCCCGTTCCTTTGAATAACAACATTCCAGTCAAATTTACAATTGTGAAAATGCCAGTGATCACTGCCTGCAATTTCCTCTGACTTCTCTTCTGAAAGCTGGACTAGCTCAAAATCTCTGCAGACAACTTGTAGAGTAGCTTTGCCTTTGCAGCTGTCAACATCTAAGAAATGGCCATACAATTATTTAATTTGAGTGACACAATTTTCTTTATATATGTCACTTTTAGAAAAGTTAGAGATGGTTCCTTGAAAACAGAAGCAGAATGTCTATCCAAGTCAGTTAATTGTTGGATGCTTTGAAAGAAGAGAATTGTTCAAGCGTCTTTCCATCCTGGATTTCTCGGTCTGTGTCCATCACAGCAAAATAGGGTAAATCCTTACAGGAATCTCACTCATTCAATGCTAAGTCTTTTAATAGCTACCTCTGAGTGGCAAAAGATGTGTTATCTGAAATAGAACAGGTTTTACTTTCCAGATGGAATCCTTTATAGCAGTAAAAGAAAGGTGTGTCAGTGTATAAAGGAATTAAGATACTCTCTAAAAAGTCGCCTTCTCAATCTTTATCCCAGGAAATGGAGCACATGGTTTCAAAGAAAAAAACAAAAAATTAAAAAGAGTGAGAGGAAAAGGGAAAGGAGTAGGTGTTCTTTCACTTTCTAGGAGGGAATGAACCCAGAGGCAAACTTCCATGAACCATGTATGAATGGAAGCTAAGCCAGTGCTGTGGAAGTGATCCGCATCTGCCCCACCAAGTAGTTTGTGTGACTGGAAATATTCCTTCTTTTCCTGTGGTAAAGCTATAGTTAGGTTATTCTGTGCAAAACTCAATACCCCATTCAGACACAAACCATAATTGTACTGTCCTAGACAAATAGGATGAAGTAGTAAACTTTATCCCTTGGTAAATAACTATATGTAGTCCTTCCTTATGCTTTATTTAACATTTATAAAGTCACTGTGACCATCATGCTCCCTTTGCCATCAGTTGTGCCTCTGTGTATGCTACCTTATTTAGAGGGGAAGATGCAATACTAGCTATAAATTAATACCCAGTGTCAAAAAAAAAAAACCAAAACCAAAAAAACAACCCAAAACTGTTCGTTGAAACCCACTTAGCTCATACTGTGAAACTGCTAAGCTTGCATAAACTCCAATGAACATGGAACATTTTTTGTTTTACATATGAAAATTACAAAATGTGGACAGGCATGCATTAGATTTATTTTTTTTTTGGTGGTCCCTGGGGCCATGGTAACTTACTATGTAATTATAGCAAATGCAGGTATCATACAACATTGCCTGGGAACCAGTGCAAAAAGGCAAAGTAAGCAAAATATTAAGAAGAGTTATAAAAACAACTCCAAGTAAATTCAAATACAGGAGGAAGAAACCTCTGCTATAAAGAATATAGTCTTCCATACCAATGATTGGTCACAAACCCCTTTTCTATTCTTGAAGCAGATTGAAACTGTTTACCTCAGGATCCAGAAGAACAGTATAATTCCAAAGGAAAGATTATTTTGATTAGATTGTTAAAATTTAAATTAAACTAACAATAAATCCTTAGTTCCATGTTAAAGATGGGCTCTCTTTGCTTATGACAAGATTCTGAGTGTAAACCTGTATCAGGGTAAAGTGCTTGGAACTGGTAATTAGCATAAACTTTTCAGGAAGTTTACTCTCCCCCACAAAAATCAAAGAAAATATGATTACCTTTGAAATACCTCCATTACACATTTTTAACTCCCTTCCAGATATTTATGAGCAATATTGATGTATGATGGAATAACGTAAATATCTCAGGAAGAAAATTAAGCTGCAAACTGGAAAAAGATTTCAGACTGTAACAGTTAAGCCTGCACTAGTTCTCTAAATTGGGTGTTTAGGACAAGGATCTAAAACTTTTTAAGAATGTTCCCAAAAGATTTATCAAATGGATTGTTTGTGCATAAAGAAGTGATATTGTAGGTGGTATTTTCAGCCTGTAATGAGTCCTTAGAAGTTTGATTTTTCTTAACTCTGAGGACATAATGAAAGAAGAGCTAAATGACGCTGATCATGTTTTTCTGTTACATTTCTATTTCTAACCCTATGCTTCAGAACCTCCAAAACTAACTGATAGGGAAAATAAGGCTTTCCCTCCCTGCCCTCCTTTCCCCACCCCATGGCTTCTGTGGCAAAAATAAAAAGAGAAAAATTGTCTTTTTGAGAATTAGATTTTTCTACAGCTAAAACCAAGAGAAGCTGTGTTAATTATCCCAGTGGAATTACACTTCTCCTCTTCTTTATTAGTAGTGCTTTGCTTATTTAGCTTTAAATGAGATTACCAGGAAGGTAATAAGGAACAAATTGTATCCAGTTCAAGTTGTCAAGAAAAATAGCTGTGTTTTCATTTTGTGATTTACTTTCCTCTATATCATAGAATGTAGTTACTTCCAAGGACCTTTTGGGAATTTGTAGGTATGAAGAACAAGGAAGATGTTTTTAATGCCTTCTAGATTTTGCTATAAAACTGGAATTATTCCATAAAGAATGAAGGAAGTCCCTGTTGACATCAGGGAGGAAATTCTCAATGAACCTGAATGGGAAACCCTGGCAGCTTTGTATTTCCATGTGTTCTTGGTGCACCATTTATGAATGTTAATTACTGAAATAGTGCACTGAGTTGGGGAAGTTACCTGTGTAAAGCAGCAATCAGTGGCACATACATGTTTGGCTCAGACCCAAATACTTTAAAACATGTTATGAATATAAACAGGTAAAACTGCCTGGCACTATCCCTCGTGCTTCAAAGTAAGAGTTCACCTTTTTCTGGGTCAGGTGGCAGTAAGCTTCATCCCACTGCTTGAATACTGTTTAAATGTTTGGACAAAAATAATGGTGGGTTTGTTTCTTCTTCTTTCTGTGGTTTATTCACTAGAACCAAGTAGAAGGGGCAAGGTGATAAGGTAGATAAACCATTATTCTCCCTCCATGTTCCTAGAAAACATTTTCAGCAGGTTCTTTGTGTTGGTTTGTGGGGTTTTTTCCCTTTTTTTTTCTTTTCTTTTTTTTTTTTTTTTTTTGTAGGGATCAGTTACCACTTCAATCAAACATCTACAGAACACTTAACACAGATATATTTGTCCAATGCCTTTTATTTTTCAAAAGATGTACAAAAAAGTTGGATTTTTTAACTGTAGTGAAGCTCTTAGGAAAAAAAAGCTCTCTAAAGTGTTGAACTGAAACCTCCGAAATTAATACTGAAGTATTTGATGGAAAATTTGGATTTAGGTGTCAATCCAGAACTCAATTTAACAGCAATATTGTGATGCTATTACATATCTGTACTTATCTCAGAGACAATTTTCATTATCTCCAAAAGAGTTACTTAAATACCTTGTGTCTGTTCACACAAAGGGGCAGCCAGTGATCATTACAATTAAGCCTGTTCCAGTAACATGCAGATACTTACAGCAAAGCTCATATAAAAATCCTCAGTAAAAAAACAAACTGACATGAATATATTCAAATGCACTGGACTCTAAAGACTAAAGTGCAAATTCATCTCTTTCTCTTTGTGCCAAAGAGCTACTAAAAGTCCTGGACAGTGATGTTACTTATCTGCAAGCTGTTCTGGTAGTTTCCAGATGCTTGTGCTTCCCAGGTATGTTTCAAATGTACAAAATAATGAAGTCCAAAGAAAGTGCTACCTTTTCAAGCATCATTTGAAATAATCCAGAACTCTCTGCTCAATACGTTACATCCCCATTCCTGTACCTACAAGTGATATGGCTACGTAGCTGTAGTTTCCTCTACATGCTATTTTTTCACATAAAGACTCATTTGTGAGCCTTGAAAAATATTGATGTGCCACTCCCCTATCTTCATAATTTACCACCTCAAATTGCCATACTTTGGACTGTATCTTCCCAGTTCTCGGTTTTGTAGTTATTGTTCTCTTCTTCCTCTGTGGGCTTTTACAAAGCCACAGAATCAAGTCCATCTCACACGTGTAGCAAGTAGCTTTGCATGGCACTCAAAACTAAAGCCAGTAAAAGTAAAACAAAAAATTATTCTCTGTGAAATTAACGTAAATATTTTTTTTAATTTGAATGTGATTGGAATGAGTTTATAGCTATGTGTCTACTTTGGTTTTTCAACTCAATTTCAGAATGATTCTGAAATCTGAAACTGAACCCTTCATAAACTTTCTGCTCTTGCATGGTGTTGCTTCCTGTCTAAAACCAGAAAGATCCTGTGAAACCGTTAAATGTTTCATGACTGGAAAACTGGAAGATAAGTATTCCTGAAAGGTTGCTTGTCATCAAAACTGTATTGTTAGTACATTTTTAAGTTTATTCACAAACCTCTGCAAGATATCCAAGTTCTGAACTTTTGAACCATAAAACTACTTGTATTTTTTTATAGTTTTGAGTTGCACTGTCATAATTTTGATGGTGTTTATTAGGAACAATCACATAAGGGAAAACATGCCTCAGGCAGTAAATGTAAAGATAGCGGAGTTTCCAATGAACAAATAATTTTCATCTGACCAACTTTTTCATTGCTATGTGAATTTAGTATAGTATTCATTATAAAAAAATGTCCAGTTTTCTCAAATGCTTTGCTACATTGGGCAAATTTTATGGCTTAGATTAATCTCTCTAGTCAATTTATTATTTCCATATCTCATCTACTAGCACAGTAGCTGCCCAGGAAAAAGCTGCCCCAAATCCATTTCATGTGGCAAACTAAGCAAAAAGATAAAGAATAGCAAACGAATAATCTGATGCTCAGTTTTTTCAGCTGTGGTATAGTACATAAAAAAGGAGACCTTTAGATACTGATTATCAAATAAAATGTCAACCTTTCAAGAAAACCTACTGTAATTAACAGTTATAGGTAAAACATTGACATGTTATAGCCCATAAAAGAACTTCAGTAACAGGTATAAATCCAAATGATATGACCAGTGTTCTTAAGTAATATAAGGCACTCAGGAAGGCCATCTTCAGTCAGGGCTGGTTTTTCTCTTAGGAATAAAAGACATATCACTGGGAGTGTTTCATGAATACATCAAACCAGTTCTCTACCTCTACTGAATAATTTTAAAGAATGGGAAATTACTGAGGATGTCATCAATCATTCATACTTTTGTCTAAAACTTAAACCAGACACAAGCCAATTAGTTCAGCCAATGAGCAACAAAAATCTTTATTTCAATATTTTTAGCCATTGAAATAGCTTTTACAATATTACAGAAAAATCAGAATGTTATCTTCTTTTCAAACTTGTAAACATGTAACCTTTTTCCAGTTTAAAAGACTGTATTTTGCTGATTAATAATAGATATTTTTCATCTATGTATAGTATTCAGGCAAGATGATCCTTCTTTTTTCCTGTACTCAGCCCAAATTTGGAGTCACTTTCTCTGTTTCCTTTACTTTAAGCCAACCTGTCTTAAGATTTCCCCAAAACTGGGCACAGGCTTTTATCCTATATTGAAAGTGCTACACCTAAAAAACAGTTAGCTACACCTAACCTAAAGCACGTAACCCTGTAATTACGTGCCAGTTACCATTAAAATGTCAGCCCAAACACGCAACAGCTGGACTCGTTACACACTAACATTGCCCATCCAAAAGTCAAGCATTTTGCTTAAAGCAGCTTGCTGAACTCCCTAATAACAGAGGTATGGGCAGATAACATCTCACAACTTTGGTGTTTATGTCTCTGCAGCAATTATAAAGGAAAGTAAATAAGCAAAATAGCTTAGATGAGATGTTTAACTTTTGGTAGCTAACGGTAGTAAGATGACTACTTTCTGTTATCTATTATTTTTCCCAGAAATTTCTTTCTAAGAAATTTATTACATTGAATCTGACTTCGTATTTTGTGTGTACACAAGGAATTTACACATTCATATTAAAAAGTAATTTGCCTTTCCATATAGTCTTCTGCCTGCTTACAACAAAATATAAATCACTTCACAAAACAATATAGAATGATTAAAAAGTTGCTATCTAAAGGAGCAGCTATTGCCAATGAAGTTATACCTGCCTCAAATATCAAACCATAGTTAATCTTTTATTAAAAAAAAAACAAAAACAAACAAACAAACTAAAAACAAACAAACAAAAAAAAAACAAAACAAAACCAAAAAAACCCAAACCAACATTTGGAAACATATTAGCCATTTCATAATAAGTCAAGCAGCATGGTAAAAACTTTTCAGAGCCATACAGGCTAATGCCTAAATTAAGAGTTGCATAGCTCTCAGTGTGGTACTAATTAGTGCTGCCTAAAGAATCATCCACGTACACCTGTTGTAATTTTGCCTGACGGTACACTGCCTGGCAAGCATTACAGCTCTTTCAGAAATACTTGAATGATGTCTCTCCTGCATTTGCAGTACAGAAATGCCTACAGGCGCATGTAGAATTTCAAGAAACAAGGAATCTGGTCTGAATGTATGAGAGGGGTGAGTTCAGAAGCCTTCAAAAGAACTGAACAAATTCATTCCTCAGTTTCTGCTCTCAAAGACTCTGCAGCCTTGCTGTGCTGTTCTGTCACTCGGGGATCTTTCCGTATGGAAAACACTGTTTACATTTGAGTCATTATTATCCCTTCCAAAGTCTTTCCCAGGCAAAGGCACTGCAACACTTCAGATGCCCTCAGGGATCTTCGACTCTAATTATTTACATGAGTGAGATTTTAAGACACTAAGAAAGATTTTACATGTCTAAAGGAAGTACATTGTAAAGTACTGAGTGACTTCAAAAGAATTCCCACCAAGTGAGACTTGGCAATGCTAATTCAATCAAGCAAAACTGGAGAAAGCTGGAATTTTAACATTAACTATGGGTGCTCTTGCTTTTGTCTGTTTCCCTTGGAGCTTTAATGTTATTTGCATCCTGTGATTTCGGATTTTATTTATCTATTTCTAGATGCCAGTAATGAAAAGCATTTAGACGTGACATTTCATCAACATGTCCAATGAAACATTATTAAATTCTGTGTATTTTAAATATGCACGTTAAAAGACTTATGTGCTTTCAAATATTTGAATATGAATAGACAAAAATATACTTTTGAGGATTAAGGACAACTGTTAGACAATGAAATTATTTTCCCATATTAAACTACTACTCCACCTGTTCTTTCTGTACAAAATAATGCATTTTGGCTATTGACTAGTTATAAAAAATATACTTCTGAAACTTGCCTGAGAAAGTAATGTTGTTTATTAAGCTTCTTTATGGTGGGATAACTGTGTGATAAACCATAAATAATTTGACTAAACTATATTTTATTTTAACAGGTGAAAAGGTGAACTCTAAAGGCAATCTCAAGAACAAGTTGAATCCACTCTAAAACCATTAAAGTCACTAAGGTCCCTGGAATGAGGACTACATGTATGAATTCAGCTCAACCAAGTGTACTTGCTCTAACTCAGAGCTGGTTGCAAAGTGAAATGGAGCTCCTCTGTGAAAAACAAGGCAGTCAAAACATGACCCAAATATGTAAGTAAAAACGTGTTCGGACTATATGTATTGGCAAAATACCAAGAAAATAACTAAAGCTGATTGAACACCTTTTTAACTAAAAATTTTTCAGGGTTCAAAACCAAAACATTTTTCCAAAGTAGATGTATTCCAAACCCATCCTCCCAGACCTTAACCTCTACTTCAGTTTACTATTCTGGAAAACAAAAAAACCCACAAAACCAAAAAAAAACCCCAAACAACAACAACAAAAAAGAGTGATTCAAAGCCTGGTGAATCTATCTTTGATGTCAACTGTCGTACATTCCTGATTCTAGCTCACTGCAGAGAAAATATGTGCCTCAGAGTCATCAAGATAACTATCCAGAAATGTCAAAATAAAGAATAGATGTTTGAGAACAGGAAATCCCCACTTATGTTAAACCAGTACGTGAATGTATAAAAATATTGTTAGGACTCTTTAAAGTCCACGAAGGATTATGGTACTTCCTCTGTAATGTCATTCTGGGAATTTCCTAGATAAACATGGGAGAACAATTTAATGATTAAATCACAGTCCTGTGAGATCTAACATGACTTTCTGTAATATGCTGTGTAAGAAATACATAGATGCTTCAGTTTACTCATGTTAAAATAATATGCATTATTAATTCTTATTCTCAGGGCAGCATTATCAAGGTGATTTTATGATCTCGTCATGCCATGTGTCATAATTATTACTTCACCAAATAACTGCATTAAATATAACAGGGACAAAACAATTAACTTTTATTTGTGTTCAGAACCTTCTTATTATCTCTTCCAAACACTGTTCCAGAAAGAATCTCTATACCTGAGCAGACCAAGACTCCCTGGAACAGGATTGACAGTGGATATTCAGACAAAACTTTCCAAAGATCTGTGGCACCTGTTAAATCATTTTCTTTATCCTCACCTATTTATTCATGAAATTACAGACAAAAGGAGGACAATTTGCCAACAAGGAACAGTCTTTGTGTTGTTCTTCTCCCTCCACTACCCACTGTAGGAATTACTGTTTGTTTTTTTTTTTTTTAATGTAATTTTACTCCCCTAATTTGTTCGAGGTTTTATGTTAAATACTTTACATTCTGTTCCTTTACACCGGACAGAATTTTTCCACAACAAACCCGGTGGGGACTGACCTCCCTTCGTCACTACATTTAAATCTCTTTTGTTTTACAAAGAGAAAGAGGACTGTTGACAGAGGGTAACACCACCATATTTAGTGGGATGTTCCCAGAGACATCAAAGCTGGGGGCAGGTGACAGGCTGAAGAGTCTCATTCCTTTCCCCTGACTGCATAACACTGATAATCATAGCCACACACTGGCTGGGAATATTACACACAGGCTTCTGTCATTCACAGATGACAAGTTTTCAAGTTTTATTTTGTCCTGGAATCATATTTTACTTTATCTCATTTTTCTTAGTACTGTACTTAAGTCACTTACCTTTTCCTTAAAAGAGACCCTATACTTCCAACACACTGACAATGCCTCTGAACTTGTATTTTCAGTAAGTTTCAATCACTTTTTGATTTCTGCACAAAAATATTTATTCTTTTTTATTTATTTTATTCTCTTTGTCTTTTTTATAGCAATTATCCATATTAAATCAGAGGGCAGAGGACAATAGGCAGATTTAATACTGCCCAGGTTAATATATCTCTGTGAGTCGTGTAATGAAATAACAGCCATGTGGAGCATCTCAATAAACATCATGGTATTATCCACCCCTGTGCAAGGTTTTCTAATTCTGGTCCTCATCCTCTGGAGTGAACTTTTTAGGTCCTATCGTGACGACAGCATAATGATGGTTTCTACTTCTATTCAGTACTGTTTAGGAACCAAGCTAAAAAAATGTAATGTAAGGATGACGTATTTATTTTTCATTGAATAAAAATCAATAAATACCTTTAAAGGTGATGCTAATTCTCTGACTATGGCACAATGAAATGCCATTCCATAAAGATAATACAGCTTAATCTGATAAAAAGGTTTAGATAACAGGCTCTTCAACTCACAATTCAAGTTCTATAGCCTTACTACTACACAACCAAACCTAGCCTTTCAGTCCATAAACTGGCTGGGGTTTTATAATGCAGATGAAGTTTTACAGACTTAGTAGAACCCTTCTCAAGCAAGTGCGGTTTCTCATTCCTTGTTTTCTCTTCACAGGAAGAGCACCAGTGAAGAAACTTACAAATTTCTTATAGGCTTTTAGGACATGAGGTAGGTGAAAGTGGGATTCACTTCATTTATTTTTTGCTACCTGAAAGTGAGATACATATTCTGATGTTAGTAATATAACCTTCCTCTCCAATCAGTGGAAGCCAAGAGGATTTTCCATGGACTTATCTATATTATCCTAAGAAAGAAGTCTATGAAAGCCCTTGAGTTTCCTCTTACAAAGCCATGCCAAAATCTTAGCTCTAATATGCTTGAAGAATAAATTGATACTTCTGACCCATCCTTATTCATTTTTAATTAGTTTAAGTAACCTCTGGTGCTTATTGATGTTTCTGAATAAGAAATACTACCTTCTTTAGGCAGTAATTTTTTTTAAAAGAAATATGTTTACATGGTGTACATAGATACAGTTTAACCACTGATAATATTTTCCCAATATGGTGCTCTCTCTTCACTCACAGTAAAATATGCATTAAAATTCGTGTACTTCATTAGAAATGAACGAGAAAATGACTTTGTTCCTCTCTTCTGAAAACTGCTTTTAATAAAATATGGGAGGGTTTATTATTTTTATTTATGATCTATTTCAGAGCAAGCATTTTAGGCCACATTCAAAACAAGTTATTCCAGAGGGGGATCTCATACTTGACTAAACCTTCTTTATGACAACAACATTGAATGTTAGCTACAGATTTTCATTAGTGGGTCAAACCACATTAATGAGGTTACTGTCTTTTCTGCATTTAAAACAGAAATAGCAGCATTGAGAAGAGAATGAATTTGACTATGGCTAGCCTGTTCAGTGACAGAAAAGAAAACTTGGTTTCCCTGAATCTCATTCCAGATCTCTAAACAAGGTTGTTTCTAATCTAGTAATTTAGAATCAGAAGGAGCATGTAGGACATCCGTGAATGCTATTAGATTGTATCTCTTACTTGTTACATATTTCTTTATAAAATAGTTCTTATTTTTGTTGAAAATTGTCCATAATACATAATTAAATTACAAACATGAAAAAAAGTGTGAACATTTTACAGATATCTATTTCAAAGTATTTTCTATTTATATATATCACTATTTTTATGAGTAAAGTTTTCCGCATTTTACCAGATTCAAGAAAAATTTCAAGAGGGAAATGATGTTTTTGTTGTGCAATAATATCTAAGATTTCAAAATGTGTTCTGTTATAGATCAAAATTATCCCTAAACCTTTCCCTAAGTGAAATGGTTATGCATGGGTATTCCTGAGTGTACAAGAAGTTTAAGTTCAAAAAGGAAAGAGACCCAAGTCATACCAGCATCTTTCACTCCAGAGCTCTCCAAATCAGGTAAAGCTTAGATTTGAACTACCACTGTATGGTCATTTCCAGGTATTGAACCCAGTAGTAAACAATTGGGGGGGGGTGGGGCACGCCGAGGACAAAAAAACAAACAAACAAAAAAACCACCAAAACAGGTTTTACTGAAGTCCAGGAAATCTACATCTGGTAGTATGTATTTATTAAGACAAGATAAAGATCCCATATTTCAGAATTTTGCTCTTATAAATATTTCATTTCTGGAGGATCTGACATACCTAAATCTACTTTCCAACACCAGCAACACATTGGAAAGAAACTAGGCTGTCTTTTATATCCAACTCATCCACCCCAATGCAGTACAAATGCAGAAATACATCTGTATCACCCAAGACTGGTTGGTTTTGTACATCATTCACAAATACAGCATTTTATTTAAAAACTCAGATGCAGATCAGATATATTGGATCTATTAACCTTAAACCCTTATGCAGTAAATGCTTAAGACTCCAAATCTCCTTGTCAAAGGTACAGATAATATTCCCTTAAATATAAACCATTTCACCTTGCTCTGTTATCTTTTATTTTTTTTCTGTATTTCTTTGAGTTCCTTTCATTTCTTAGTATCTTCCTGATGAAAAGCTGCAAATTCACCAGATATGAATATGGCATTTGCAGAAAAAGATGGGCAAAGCTCCTCATTACAGGATTCCTCCAGGTTATGCTACCATGACATATTTCCCATCATTAAGAATTGACCTTGATTTTTCAGTGCTTAAAGCCAATCTGGTGTGAAATGTTCTTTGCTGCATAGATTATGATTCTTTTTTTGTCACAAATGACAGAAAAGGAACTTTACCTCTTCATTCAAAAGCAAGTAGCTTTTGCTTTCACAATGATTGTTTTTGCTTTGCTTTTCTTTATTGATTTTACAACCTGTAGCTCAAAATTGTTTTCATAGATGGCAGCTGGTGGAGTCTAAGCTGATACTTTCCATGTGTCAGTTCTCTCCACAGCTCTCTCTTTGTTTCTCAAATCCATTTGGTTTGTCAGTTACATCATTTTATGTTCTTTCACAACTGGGTTCTCCTGTATTCCCTGTGAGTTTACTACCAAAAGCAGACAGATAGATGGTTTGCAAGGGTTATTGTAAGTAAATAAAACTCTTTTGAGTCTCCAGGAAACAGGTTAGGGCTAGAAGAGCTCTGCCAGGTGTCAGCAAGATGATTCTCAGCAGAATGCATTGAGGATATGTGTAGATAAGCAGAATACAGGCAGTTTAGTCAACCTGCCACTGTTGCATGTTAAGAAGGACAGCAAAACTGTCAAGCCAGAATTAGTATCTTGGAATCTGTTAAAACTTCTGATCAAGAAATCACAGTAAGAATAAGATTTTCAGTAATCAGTGTTTTCCAGGGCTCCATTCTAGCTGCTGGCATACGCCACCTACTTATACAATACAACTGAGGAGGATCAGTCTGCAATTCCCTAATATCTAATTCTGAATTAATAAACAGATATTTACACTATGCAGAGTCCTCAAATGAGGTGAGGATGCAGCAGAATCCTTCTGAATTCCTCCTGGGTTCCTATAGAGGTAGGTCTATTTTTCATGAACAGTTTCCATGTGAACCAGAGGAGGTCTTCAAACCTATAGGAAGGAAAAAGATAAGGAATGGTTACTTACTTCTTCTGTAAAAAGCTTTAAGTTGTGCTAATAATTGCTATAATAATCACAGTTGCTTTATCTAAGAGTGTCAGGCATTTTGGACCATAAAATTTATTCTGATCTTAAGCTTTTTAACTAAATATGTGACTGAATAGGCCTTTCTCCCTATTTTTGTACCTGTGCAAGTGCCGTATTGCTAGCAGGCTAGGATCAATAGGAATCCAAACAATCCAGGAATGAAAAATTAAATTCTGGATCTAAAACTCACCATCAATACTCACCAAGAAGATGCTGTTAAAACACCAACACTAGAGTTAATTAAAGGCCTAATTTAGGAAGTTTTAATGTTACTAATTTACACACACAGTCATACATCTAATAAAAGACGATAATGCCCAATTGAAGATTGATGGATTTGGGAAATTGGTATCAAACAACAGACTAAAAGTCTCATCTTAGTTGCCAAGTAACTCTCAAGGAGGGGAACATTTTAATTTTCAAATTCTTTCAGGGCATGACACTTTAAGTGCATGTCCTCCCAAGCTTTTTTAGCTCTGTCCTAGTTTTTATATAACTAAGCAGCTAAACAGCCAGGTCTGTCCAAAGGCAATCTGAAAATAATATATTTCTGTGCCTAAATCTTTTGAGGGCTCTTTTCATCAAGCATTCTTCATCCATAGATAATCTTGCACCATCACATTTTTCATGAATGGAGATTAGTTTCCATTAAACAGTGTCTGCGGTAACAATTTATTACAGAAATAACTAATTCTTAGAATTTACTGAAGGATTGGAAAACCTGATTCACTTTTCTGAGGACAATCAGGGTCTTATCTCCTTCACAGCATGCTCTAACCATCAGTATCTGCTGGCTAAAATACCATACACAGCTGTCTCATGCATGTATGATTGTTTTTCCACTTCCTACTCAGGTGTAATTACAGTTTCATAATCTATTCCCCAAACTGAGAGGAATCAGGTTATAAACACTCTTACTCAAAGTCACTTAGGTGGCTAAGGGAGACAGAGTTTATAGA
>JAVJGJ010000060.1:68136668-68152049 GCA_035590215.1 Microhierax caerulescens | reverse complement strand
TAAATGCCTGCCATAACCTGGTGGAGCTGACAAATAAATGCTGTGCAGCGCTGCTTTGGCAAGGGGGGGGGGGGGATTTTGCACATCTTCTCCCACGCTACAAGCAATGGAAATTTTTCTTTATGTAAAATTATATCAATTTTCACTTACTAATCCTCCACTGACTTTCTAGCAATCACCCAAATAATGGATACAGTAACTCCCTCCCCCCCCTTTTTTCTTGTTCTAATTATGTTATATTGAATCCCACTGTTAAACATTTAATGCATAATTCAGCACACCTGTCTCTCTCTCTCTCTCACACCACCCCCTTCTTTCCTCCAGATCAACACCTAAGCAAGAAATCTGTGAGAATAAGGAGAGCCAGGCAAGTTTGTTAGGTATGTAATAACTTCTTTTCTCTAAAGGCATCATGATCCTCAAGAGGAATGAACTCATGACCTTGTTCTCTACTTATTAAAGGTACATCTTTATTACTGGCTGTAATATCAGATAATAAAATGAGGATATAAATTCTTAACACAAAGAGATAATATCAGGTCTTATATTCACAGAAGACTAGATAAAGTTGAGGGTGACATTAGTTATGCACACTGGAGTAGGTCTGAAGATCTTTTACAGCAAAAAAAGTGTACTTACACTCCCTTCTCACTTGCAGGTAGCTGAGCTTTCTGTACACATGTACTGCTGCAGCTGGAAATTACTGGTGGCTTTTCACGTGTATACCCACACTTCATTAGCTATTGTGTCTGACTCCTTGGAAAATTCAGGTAAATGTATCACTAAAATCATAACTTCATTGTAGTAATTATTTCATGGTGGTTGAATAGCTTTTTACAAAGGTATTTTTATTAAGTTTGAGAATAAAAGCAGAAAGAATACTTTCCTCCTCTCCAAATTTTACTTGGTGCCTAAAAATCTATTAGGATTACATGGATGCCAAATATTTTTTATTTTTTTTTTTTAAATTGATACACTTCTGAAACAAAGCTTAAGTTTTCTTTGTTGCTGAAGTTGGTTTGTTCTTTTAGGCTAATCTTTCTCTTTGACAGGGCAATTTTCAAAACAATTTGACTCTGTTGGGAGCAACACTTATGTTTATTCTATTTCTTGATGACAACTAGACAAGAAAACAGGCCACAGACATGCTAATTACACAGACCATTGCTATCCTGAAGATTAATATCTTGTATTAATATTATTTGCATTTAAAAAGGTGAGATATTTTTTAATGAAAGAGTGGTTCTCCTGTAGACACCTCTGTGATATATTGGAGTCCTTGGATTATAAGGTCTTTGAAGTAGAAGTAGTTTTAGAAGTAGAGAGCTATAGCAGAGGTAAGGTTTCTGTTCTGAAGTCTTTGAAGCTTTCACTTATTAAACCAGAGAGTTTATACGCCTATCCTGATATCAGTGGAGACATAAAAGACAACATCCACAGGTTTTGAAAATTCTGACTGGATAATGTTTAAATGAATATGTGTGAAAATAGTGGCAACTTACTTGTATGCATATGTAGATGACTGCATGCTTTTGTAAAATCAAAAATTAACTATGCCAGTATAAAAAGCACAAAAGCCTTAAACCTATTACAGTCATTGCTTCTTTCTACATTACTATCTACAGCCATAGGAACCAAATCTGATTTCCACTCTGCCATCAATTTTCCAGGATTATTTTTCTTCTATTTCAGTGTTTTAATTTTCTTTTCATTATTTTCCAAAATTATTTAAATGAAACAAAATGCACTATGAAAGGAAAGTTTCCAATTTATTGTTACACATAGTGAAAAGACTGTACCACTCACAAAATATTTAGGATCCTGTACTACAATCCTCAGCGTGGATGAATAGTTGCGCCATAGAAAAGCTGCTGAATTTCAGCTTTTCTCCATAATGATAGATCTCTTCATCAGAACACTTAAAAGACAACTACTGAAGTTAGAGATACAGTAGTGTACTTGTGCAAATCATAAAAAAAGGGCTAAGTGTCCAAATCACTGAAGTTCTCAAACACAGCACTGTGGGTTAGACTGTCTCAGTACAGTTTCAGAACTGTATCTTTTTAGGATAAACTAGATTATATGGTTAGATCGATCACATGTCCTTTTCCAAACAGATTTCCATGCTAATTTTCATAGTTACCAGATGCCCATCTTTTAGATGCACAGATGCCCAAGCTGCTAGGTGGCTGGTAAGCAGTTACTAACCACCCACAGATAAACTGGAGATGAGCACTTGAATTATTTGAAATATTGGACTTCCTGCACCTGTGCAGAAAAATGCTACACCACAGCCACTCTGAGCCTGACATTAAAAACTTGGCATATACAAGTTGTTGGGTAGGTTTTTAATGTTTGACACTGTCCTAGTTCTCATATTTAAAATCTGACAAATCTAGTTGAGTGAGAGGACCCCCCAGAAAGAAGAGACACTTCCACGGATTGTGGTCTTACTCAGTTTACTCAAAACCCACCCATAAAATATTACATATATAGACAGATTCTGTCATTTTCAAATGTGCTAAGCTGAAATTCAATGTCTGCTTCCATATTTGGCCTTATTCTTACTACACCTTTTTTTTTCTTTTTCCCCCCTGGCATAATTTCCCTTTAACTTCTTTGTCTCCCAAAAGAGTCCATACGACTCAACATCATTTCATACTCTGTAAAGGTTAGAGCTTTTACAGTGCCTCACCCTTAGCCATTCACAAGCATGGCTCAAAAAGCATGGCTTGGATCACCAGCTATTTTCCTGCTCTCGTAGTGGTGTCAGTGTGGGATTCAGCTGTGTCACCGTGATCCTGCTTGCTAAGTATCTGACAGGGGCTTTGTGTCTTTCTTTAATAGCTGCATCTTCACATCTTGCTCTCACCTTGCTCTATGTGACTATTTCTTCAGACATCTATAACCTGCAGCTGTATAAACTACACGTGGGATGAGCAGCAGGCTTTAGAAACACTATACCATGTTCTTCTATGAATACTGCCATTGTGCTCTGGAAATGTCACAGCCTAAGATTGATAGATGCTGTGTATTTATCCTTCCCATTTGAAAAAACAGTCTCATATGGTAATAGCTGATTTTGCATCTGTTAGAGAGCATGGAGACAGAAAAAAAAAAAAGGATTTATCCCTGTGCTATAGGAAAGGTTAAGAAAAACAAACAAAAGGCAAGAAAACTCTTAAAAAATAAACGTATTTATTGTAAATGTCTTATCAGCACTTTGGGTGTTTGTGAATACTGGGTAAATGAAATATCTTTTTGCTGAGTAGGTATGAGATAATTTGTTCTATCTTTTAATCAAGATCATGGTCTATTGGTAAGAGACAATGTTTAGCAATTGAAAAACCTGACTGGGATCAGTTAGTCAGACTTTATATTAAATTTAAATTTGGATTATAAATTGCAGTGGCAGATAATTGCCTAGGGATATGAAGAGATGTACATAGGATGAGGAGACAATGTTCTTTTTCTCTCTGAAAAGACATTTCATTCTATTAAAAAAAGAAAAAAAAATGCTTCTTTATACACTACTTAGAATTTAGTCCAAGTGTTTTATGAATGCTGTAATGTGATCCACAGACATGAACTTTTACGTACTTGTGGAATCATTAGTGTCAAGGATCCCACCAAGATTTACAGCTTTCAAACCAAGTTTGAAGTAACACTTCCCTTTGCAAGATGTATTCCTTTCCGTTCAACTCCAGAAACCTAGGCTATTGCAGATACACAATGCCCGCTCTCTAAGATGACATAAATCTCTGTAGTTCAACTGAAATCAGTACATCCACAATAGTACAATCAGTGCTTTACAATGCATTAATTGAAATCCCTACTCCAAACTTAAGAGACTAGACAACAGTGCTAGAGAAAGTAGTTACTTGGGAGTTGGTAATGTGGTAAGGGAAGTAAGAGAGGCAGCCTGAAAATGTAGAATTTCAGGCAGGATGTGAAAGGAAAGCACAGGAGATTTTTATATGTAGAACACAAATCTTTTTTACAGTGAAAGACAGGAGACCAGAACCACAACACAAGAAAGAGACCCTGGGAATAAACAGAAACACAGGAGGCACAGGAATGAACGGAGAAGCATTAGGAAATGAGATAAAATACTGTAAATAATGGTATGGTTTTCATCAGTCATAATCTCAAAGTGTTGTGATGTGTTTGCGTGTTTTCTTTTTATTTTTTGCAGACGTTATGTGGAAATATCCTTAAGCCATCCTATAAATATTCATTAAGAGAGGTTTTGAATCAGATATTGTCTTTTGAAGTTGTACGGAAATGACAGGGTTTTGTTGCCTGAATTAATCTCTTTCCTTATGTATGCTGATATATCACTTTTATTTCCAAGGTTTTCTGTCTTCCTGGATTAAATAGAACTCCATATGGAAATCTGACCAGGAGCTAACTCCTTTTTGTACCTTGGAGCTTTATGTTTGGGCCAAAATTCCCTTTTAAACTGCCTGATAAGATTTAATTCCGGATCTGCAGCTTTTTGTATTCCCAAATTGACTTATGTTTTATGGTTAATCAGACACTCATTTCCATAATTCACGCAATTACCTAATAAAATTCTGTCAAATCAATATCCTTGTAGCAGCTTTACCGGTGCTGAGCTTTAGAGTAGATCTAGCCAGAGGAATCTTGCTGTGGCCTTTACTGTAGGCATTGGAATCTGCAATAGCCGTTGCCTCAATCTGATCTCATGGTCTTTCTGGCAAGATTCACACCATACCCCTGTATAAGGAACCCTCTCTACACAAACATAAAGACACCTTTTTTTCACACATCTGAATTAACATGTCCTCCATTGCCTTGAAAGAAAATTGTATAATCACATTAAAAAAAAAAAAGTTAAATAGGATGAGCAGGATCATGTTAATTGCTGGTATTGCAATTACACCAAGCTTTTGACAGACCTCCTTGGTACTGCAAAAACACAGCCAAAAAAATGATCCCTCCACTAAAGCACGAGAAACTCCCCTAGATAACTTCCCCTGAGAGCATTTAGAGTAATTGGTGACAACTGCTTGTGTGGCAAATAGAAGTTTTAGGGGAAAATAGATTTACAGATTGAATTTTGGGATGAAACAGAAAAAAGAAAAAAAAAATACATTTCTAAGAGAAAAATAAAATCTGAAACAATACTCCCAGCAAAATGCTTAAGCATTGTTCAGAGTTAACACTTACTGTGAGCATCAGATCATCTGAGCTCCTAGTTGGACAATCAAAACTTCACGTTACATTTTCAATTTTTATGTAACCACTGTCTGTGCAGGAGGTACTGGAATTAATGATTTTGGAGAGACCTGTAGAATACATATATTAATAAATAACACTCCCCCCCCCCCAACAATTTAATATGTTACACCCTACTCACTCCTTGTAAGAGTCTGAAGCACTTTACATGCTATTAATTTTTTTCAGAAATCTTTACCACGACTTTTTATTTCTTCAGTACTGAAAAGGTATGCAGCAAAAGAGCGTTGGGCTTGTTGCTAAAAAGGAGTCATTATTCACCATGAAAGCGTAGCTGAAATACAAAACCAAGTCTCTTGCAAGACATTTGCATCCTAAGGAAATCGCATCAATTGGTAGAAATATCACCCATCTTACATTTTCTTTATAAAACTGAGAAAAGCAATTTTTTCTTTAGTACTCCAAATTGTGTGCAGGAGCTGTCTATCTACCTTAGACTTTACAGAAACACCCCACAGAAAATGGAAGTGTGGGAATGGAAATGCAGTGGAAGTGCAAGCAGGCTAGGTCATTGCAGTGAAGTGAAGAAGGTAAAAGGGCAGGAGTATTTCTGTCACAACCTCAGTGTCTGGAGCTCTTTTAGGGTTAAATGCCTTTGTAGCATTCATCGTACATACGTCTGCTCTACTGTCACTACCCACTCATGTCTTCAAACTGTAGGTGTCTACATTTAGTTAACAATTGCAGAATGCGTGCGGCACACACACACAGTCCTGACAATTCAGGCTGCTAAAATACATCTACATCTCATCATGAAACAGCTCCCACTCCCCAGATGTCTAACTCCCCCTTTCATGTAAGACCTTACTTTGAGTTTGTGTCTAGACTCGTACTAAGTTATCTTGTATTTTGAAAGCAAGTCTGGTAAATCAGCCAAAGCCACTTAGTGACCAGCCACTAAGGGCACCCTATGAAAAGTCTTTCACCCTTACCCTTTGTGGACTACATGATTTGAGAAATCCAGGAGCTACTGTGAAAGCAGCTTTTTTTTTTTTTTTTTTTTTTTGTGATGGGAGAATTCTAGCTGTTTTTCCAGGTCTCTTGCATCCCTGTTGGACTGTGTATGTTTTTCCTCTTCCCTCCTTTATGCTCCTTTCCTACACCAAAATTCCATTCACTTTGGTGCCCAGGGAAATCTACCTAGTAACAAAAACATGCTTCCACCTCTTTACAAAAATAACGTTAAGATTTGAAGCTAATTATGTATCTGGAAAATAATGATCTTTTCCTTGTGCAGACACAGGTACAGAAGCAACTGTTTTCTTCTTTCTTATGTGTGTTCTAAAACAGTGGTACCTGTAGAAGAAATGGTCTCTCCGAGTCCAAGGCTTTGCCCTTATTTTTCATAAAATTTTACTAATCATAATGCAAAGGTCCAAGTGCTCTGAGAGTACCTTGTGGCTGTATGGGTGCATAGATATACTGGTGAACTTTCTGGTATTTGGTATAAAGGCTTTTAGTCTTTCTTACTGGGTGCACAGTACAGTTTGATATTCAAAATAGCTGCCTTGGCATGCTTTGATATATCCCAGGATATATGAAGAGGTATCTAATTCGATATACATGAATATAAATTGAGATGACCAGTTGCTCTAGCACTGCAGAAAAATTCTATCAGTGAGCCACACTTGTAGAAGTATTATTGTAGTTTTTTAAAGGAAGAGGTTTATTTTTCTTCTCCTGAAGTCAAAAGTATTCAACTTAGTTACAGAATTTATCTATGAAATTACTCTACTTCAGTGGTTGATGATGATTTCCTACCGTTAGATCGAGGGCACGCATTGTCAGAACAGGGAGGAAGGCTCTATAGACCCTTTGCCTGCAAACAAATACGTAGCAGTGTGTAGGGAAGAAAAACAAAGTACTGACAGGACAAGGGGCAAGGATTTTAAACTGGAAGAGGGTAGATTTACATTGGACATCAGAAAGAAATTTTTCACAGTGAGAATAGTCAGGTGCTGGATCAGGTTGCCCAGAGCAGGTGTGGAATCCCCATCACTGGACGTGTTCGAGGCCAGGTTGGACAGAACTTTGAGCAACCTGATCTAGTGAAAGGTGTCCCTGCCCATGGCACAGGGGTTAGACTAGGTGATCTTTAAAGGTCCCTTACAACCCAGTCCTGTGATTCTATAGTCAAACATTTGCTCTATCACCTTATAGAAGAGCTGAAAAAAAAAATAAAAAAAAAAATTCTAGTGGCATCTCTGCAGTTCCCTTGTGTCCAGAGCTGAAAGAAAAGACTGTTTTCCCTTTGTCTCACCAACACACCTGCTCAGGGACCACTCAACAATGGGCCTCAGTGCTAGCATGAGATTTTGTCTTTTTTACTTGTCTTTTTTTCTAGAAAGAAGTAATAATGGATTTTTATTAATGATTAGTGGCAACGTCTAGCCTGGCACTGGGGAAAGCCAGACATACTAAAGTCCTCTGTTCTTTTTACCCCAGTTACATGTCTGTGCATACTGAATCACTGAAGAATTTTAATTCCAATAAGGTTATTCCTCTTTGAAGATGTTTTCTTCCTGTCTTTCTTGATCTATGAAATTTTCTCTGGGTTCCTTTCATTATTCATCATCTTTTTTCCACAATTTCAGCAAGTTAATTGCAAAAGAAAGCAAAAATCTTAGAAACAGCAGCAGGAAGGAGTTCCAGTCAGCAAATACACCTCATAAACCCCTGTTATCTCTTCAAATTCTCTTTGTACTTCTTTAATGTGCCATTCTTATGATTTTTTCATTGCAGGCACTGCTTCTTGCAGGTCATTCAATTGTCCTGTAGCTGATTTCTAAATGCAGTAATGAAAATATCTACAGGATACTCATTTTTGCTGTAGAAAGGTTGCACTGTGTATGCATAGCACATCATCACCTTGATCAGGTACACAGCTGTGTAGATGACTCTTTGCCATTTGGAGTCCAGCTAGGCTACAGTGTTGGTAACTCTAGGTACGAAGCCAGACGTAGAGATTTTATTTTCTTTAGTGGGGAGATTGTATTTATTATTTTTATACTTGAGAGAACTGCCTAATTTCAATTAATAAAACTTGTTGTATTTTCCCCTTAAAAAAATAACTCGTTTGTAAGTGGAAGCACAATGTCAATGAAAAAGAAAGGTATATCATTTATTCAATTTAAAAAACAAACAACAACAAACACAACCAAACAAACAACTTAAAGAAGGTAGTGACTAAAGGTGGGCTATGAACAAAACTCCAAATTTATATACTTCCGAATTTTTGAAACATGGATCCAAGATTTACTGAGACTTAACACCAGTCTCTAGAAGCTCTATCTGAATATACATTTGCTGGTATCATTTACAACTAAACAGTAATAATAAGGACAATTCTGAATCTGCCTAATGGCTCTGCAATGCATGCTGGAATTTTATTAGTTGCAGTGACTTAATGTAGACTGTACATTAAGTATACAAGATTAACGCTGGATAATTGCTATCAATGAGAATGGGCTTATCATTTCATTGGGCAAATTATGAAGGATACACTTGGAGCTTGTTAAATTTTCTTAGGAATGCTTTGGAGGTAGAAAGCAAGTAGTTAAACCTCATTATTTCTTGTTTAATATACCTTTTAAATAGCAAAACGTTTCCCTCCATTCTTGTTCAATAGGTTTCATGCTAAAGCCAGTTGCTTGTCCAAAGCATTCACACAACATCTTTGGTCATCAAAACATTCTAGATGATAAATTAGGCTGGGAATATTTTCTGTTTTCATGGCAGCAATAAAAACGTTGCAGATAATGACAAATATATGTGGGATACAGGTTGCAAAAGGGTAGTGGATATTTCTTTTCAAATCAGTCCCTCCAGCGAAAAGGGATTGCTTGGGTGAAAAACTGCATATTTCTGAATATTTCAACAGGATTTTTCTCACACTTAAGCTCTGTTTCAGCAATTTACTCATGTAGTTCTTAGAAAGGGGAAGCAATAAAGGCTTTGAAAGGTATTTACGAAATATTCCTCTGCAACAAGAATGATTTATGGCTTGTTCACACATCATTTTTCAGAGGCAGCTGTGTCAGCTGAAGACGTTACCATCTCACCCACTGCCAGCTGCTTGTTATTGCCTCCTGCCAGAGGTTACCATGCCCTCAGATCTGCCTGGGCTCTGCTGCTCTTGTTCTTCCCTGTCCCACAGCAGACGGAATAAGACAGCAGCAGGTCGCTATTTAAGCTGCCCATCGTAGCCCATCTGGCAGGCTTTTAGTCTGGAAAACACCGTGCAATGCAACTAGAAGGAAATCACTGGCCCTAGTCTGTGAGGGGGTGCTTCAAGGTACTAATCAGTTGTGATGAGCAAATGAAACCTGTTCACATAAGACCTTAGGGGTCCCTTTGAGCCCGATTGTTCTATGAGCATCTCATCCTGCGATGCAACGAAGCAGAAAAAGCTGTTGGTGAGGTTAGATTGATAAATACGGTTGACAAATATAATGTATAAAGAAATACTGCTGATGGCTTTAGAGAAAAAAAATTGTTAGCATTGTACTGAGTGAATTATGTCAATGTTCCTCTCTGAGAATAACCTGAAAATAAAGCAGGGTTTTCAACAATGATTGAAAATTTCTGTAAATAACCAGATACATTTTTCAAACTTTACTGTTGCAAGTAGTATGCAAGTGGGTGTGTGCATGTGAATGAATACGTGCTGTGCTTGCGAGTCAGTTGCCATAATTCTATGAAATAATGTTAAAGTTTATCTGCACTTAGAAAGAATGGAAAAGCTCAATGACAGCAAATGTAAAAATGTGTTTAATAATATACAGTTTAAAATAATGAAGCAAATTCTTACTGCTAGAAAAATAGACTTTTTTTTTGTTAAGAAAGGAACTTAATTTTCCTCCTTTTCATTTACACGTAGTTTTCTGAACTATCCATGTTTATTTAGAAATTCATATACCGTCTTTTCTTTAAGAGATAAAAATGGACTAACTGAGCTAGGGAACATTAAGGCTTGATTAACTCAAAATATTTAATTAATATTGATAGAGATATTCCATTAATTTGGAATGTGAAACTGAAAATTAATCTACATAATTTTCAGATGACAGTGAAGACCTTTGCAGGCATTCTGAGTAATGTGATTAGAATTCAAACTGATTCTGATAAATGGAAAAATGATCCAAAATCAACCAAAAGAACTTCAGTGAATAAATACAAACCAGAGGATAACTAGGGGGTGTGTTCCAGACAAAGATGCAGATATTACAGTGAAGAAGGGTCAAGCACAGAACACCAGTGTAGGTGGGACAAGCATCTTTCTGGAATGCATTAGGAGGATAAAGGAGATAAAAAAAAATAGTCATCCTGCTCTACTCAGTAGTGTGGAGGCCTCAGTCAGAGCATTGCAGCTCTGTATGGCAGAGGATATTCTGAAATATTCCACCATGAGCGCACAGAAGATCATGTAGGGTTTATAAAATAACCTGGTTTTCTCATTTTTCTTTTAGGAGAGATTCTCTCTTTTGAATTCCACTGTACAGGAAGGATAGGTGAATTAGCGCCCTGGTTTATCTTAAATTTTGCCATTAAGCAAGCTTGGGAAACAAATATGAATAGCTAAAATGATTGCTTGATCTCCATAATAAAAGGTTGAAGAAAAACATGAAAACCTTTTTTAAGTCTTTAAGAGACTATTATAAAATAGGAATAATTTTCTGTACTCTCTGCCCAATAAGATAAGAAAATAATTAGGGGGGTTTTGGCAAAAATAATAAAAAAAAGGATACAGAGAACCTTTTACCTAAAAGGACTAACTAGGGAGGCTGAAGAATTTCATTTATGGTTTCAAGTGCATATCAAGTGCCTACCTTAGGCAATCCTAAATCACTTTTGAATTGGAGGTAGGCTAGATGATCTTTTGAATTTCTTCATAGTCTTCTATTTCTTTCTTTCTTTTTTTTTTTTAATTCATGAATTTTATAATGATACAAAAGAGTAAGAGATCTGCATATTTTAAAGATTCCTGTAGGGCCACAAAGATTACCAAAATTTTAATAAGTTTATATGACTGCAACTTCAGAATTGCCTAGGGTTTATTTTAGATCATTACAGACAGAACTAGTCTTTAGCCTCAGAAACAAAAAATTATAAGTGAGGCTCTCAAATGGAACTTTTAGTGATTTTTGCCTTGAGTGGTGCCTGGAAGAGCAAAGAAAATGAAATGAAAAGAAAGGGTAGGCAAACTCTTTAGGAATTCAAACAGAAAGGTGACAGAATTCTAACACAGCTGAAGTTATACAAACCCTTAGACGATGGATTAATAGAATGTAAGTGTCTGTTAAATAAATCCAGTAGTAATTCCAACAAAATGCCAACACAAAGCATGTATTTTATGAAAGGCATGATATATGAATTATGTACTATAATATAATGCTCTGAAACAGTAACACAAACCATACAGTGTCAGGAAAAAAAAAAAAAAAAAAAGGCCTTCCATGCTTGCTATAAACAAGCCTTTGACCCAGTGGTAATGGTAATGCTAATCCAGATGCTGCTGCAAGATGAATACTGTTAAACTAATTCTTTGCAGAGTTTTTGTTTTGCTCAAACAAAGTGTGTGGGTCTCTAGCTATTTGTCAGAACAAGGTGTAAGTAGTAAAGGAAATATTTGTCACCCAGTATGTTTAAAAAAAATGAATTCAAGTCTTACGGCAAGAGTTAATAGAGTGAGTTTACCAGGAAGTAAGAGTAAAATAACAAAATTATGAGACATCTTTCCAGTGGTGTTTTTCCCAGTTGCTTTTCTCCCTTTATTATTCCCCACCATATAATGGACATAGCATTTCTAGAGGCTGTATTTATTCTCAAAGTTATTAGGCCCCAATTTTTTGCATGGTTGTACCTACGGCTTCATACAACTGCCTCAAAGTGCTGATTTTCCTTTTCCCTTGTTTTTCCCAATTCTGCTGTTTGTTTTTTGTTGCTTTGCAGCAAAACCTCATACAGGCATATCTAAATCAAGCGTTAAGATTTTACGAAGCAAAAAGCTTACAAAGAGGAGGAGGCAGAACACAAAACTTGTAGAAAGAGGGCTCGAGAAGAAAATTCTGTGCAAGGCTCTAAAACAGAGAGGTTTTTTTTTTTTTTTTCTGCAGAATCCCCATCCCACTCTGCCATTCAGCTGCAGGTGTGTACCATGTGAGTTGGTAGAAAACATGCTTGTGAAGGGCTTGGTTATGGATGCTTATTTATAATTCATTCATCATAAGGTGCACTAGCACTTCAGTTATCAGTAGCATTAAAAACAATGGTTATAATCTAAATGCCTTACAGCATTTCTTTTATAAACAAATTTTAAAACTCACCTATAAATATTAACTGCAGGTTGTCATTTAGCACAGAGATGCAAAGTCCCTGCTTTTGTCTTCCAGACAAAAGAGTGGACTTGACTAAGTTACAAGTTAATATATAAGTAGTCATTTATATTAACCTAAGTTAATATAAAGTAACTGAACTGAACCCATCTGCTGGGGCTACTCATGCACCATTGGCAGCAATGCCAAAAAAGAGACGTGCTCCTGCGGGTGAAGCATCCCAGATCAGCTGGAAGCTCTTAAGACTTGACACAACTGGATTTTTCTTTTTGGAAAGAAACAAAATTTAAGGTGCTTTGGCATGAGCTGTATTTTGGGGAAAGGATTGCATGTTCTTTTTCTTAATTTATTTTATTTTAGTCGTCTTCGTTTTGAGAATGTTGGCTCCAGTTACTGAGAAACTGGTTAGGTCTAATTGCATTTATCATTTGGAAAGGCAAATATCAAAACTGAAGCAAGATCATTAGTGATATTTAAAATACTGCATACTATAAAACTTTTGGCATTTTTATTCAGAATCCTTTTACCTCTTATGGTAGATTAGCTGCCAGGTTTCCCTGAACAGGTAGCAAGCACACTGGCTAATCAGTCAGGGTGTCTCTAGGTGTTGAATTAAGTTTGTTAGGTGTAGTCCACTTCTAGAAAGACCCTTTTTTAACAGGCTTTTGTTTAATTTCAAAGACTAGGACCTCATCTCTTGTTACCATAATGATACCTAGATAAGAAATTATTTTGACATTTGGCATTCTCTTCTCAGTTCCCTTTTTCAAAGAAAAAAGAATAGTGTCAGGTATTGGTTCTACTCTTTCAAAGAAAATATTGGAAATGCGAAATGCTGGTTTTTTTTTTTATTATTTTGTATAGCTTAACAGATCAGAAACACAGTAGTAATCCTAGTCAATAAACCACCTGTCAACTGCTTATAAGAATTAGCTGTATTCAGATAAAAAATCTGTCTTTTGTGCCTCTTGAAACTTTATATTGAGATTACTAAACTAAGCTTATCACTCAGTGTGAAAGCCTTTTTTTTTTTTTTTTTTTTGTCTCAGTGAGGCCGTAATTTCAATCAATGCAAGTATATAGAACATGCTATTTCAAAAGCTAATTCATTATCCTTTGATGACTGAAAATCCCAAATGAGATTTTTAGGGGGCTGGGGGAAGCCTGTAAATGATAATTATTTTATTTATTTATGAAAGGCATCCAACTTCAGGATAGATTGTGGCAACGTATGGCAGATCTACTACCGAAATACAGTTTCTAGATGAAAAATAGGAAAATTAACATAAACAGAGCAACTTATCACAAACTGTAAATGAGAGGAATGTCTTACAAGCATTCCACGCTCTTTCACAAATTGACTTGCAATATTTATTGATCCATAATTACTGTGAGCTACATTTAAATCAAAAAGCATCAGCTGGCTCTCCTTGCATATTTGCCTGTATCGCAGAGGTTATTGCACCTCTCTGTATCGTTTCTTTGCCCTTTTCTTCACCTCTTCCCTATGGCCAAATATTAGAGTTTTCATGATGGGATCTTGAAACTTCAGCTTTCCAGAAACAGTTTATCACTACCTGTAATTTTAATACAATCACAATTTATTACTTCTTAAAACTGATGTGTTTGATAATTGGGAATGTTATGAATAAAACCAGTGGAAGCTGGCACCTGTGTCAGTGGTGTGAAGTAGATGAATACGTAGACATCTACAAAGTCTTATGTTTTTGTATACAGCAATAATACTATAAAAATGTTTATTCACAGATTTTTGTGGAATGAGTTTGCACTGATCTCTGTCTGGTTCCTCAGAGTCAGAATTCTGAAATCTGTATAGAAGTATGAAAAAATCAGGACCAAAATTATATATATGATATATATATGATAGTCATAGCAAAAAAGATTTTTTTTTAGCAAAAAATAGATTAAAAAAATATAATAGATTAAAAAAAAATAGATTAAGCCACTGAATCTGGGCGTACTTGATAGTTCCAGAGCCCACTCTTCTCCACTGGAGCTTGCCAACATGAGGTGGAAAACTACACTGCTGGCTGCTGACCGCTCCATGTGTGTCCTGTGGTTAAAACACTTGGACTTGTTAGTCCATCGTCACTCATAAGAGAGAAATCCATGTGGAAAACAGCTTAAATAAGCTACTTTTTCCAAATACTGAATTTCAGAAGGAACAATGAAGGGGGTATAGACTTTGGAGGAAAGTAAAGTCAGCATAAACAACCTCCATAGCTAATAAAATACCACAGGACATAAAATTTTGCTTCCAACCAGTATTTGTATCGTTAAAGACAGTGGAGAAGATTTTTACTGTGTTATTCTCTGACAAAACGTGGTGTACCATGCTTTTCATGGTGCACCACGCTACCAACAAGTTTCATGTTGTCTTCGTGATGCTCTTCAATGCATTTGACACCAGTATGAATGAAAACTCGGCCCCTCCATTTGTTATAGCAGTTCTCTTAGTAAGGGAAATAAAATGACCCCTAAGGGAAGTCAATACAGAAAGCGTGAAGCATCTGCGTACAGTATGTTCCTGTTATTCTTCATCTCAGAGTCCCATTAGATACGTAGACAGCATCTTGAAAACATCCGTTTCAGTTCCTTAAAGGGAAAGTGTAAGCAATGAATCAATAGTATTCCGAATAACAGAAAGGCTGCATGTTATAGCACGTTAGAGCATTTCACAGCATGGAAGATGATTAACAGCATGTTAGGTAATGATGTAAGTGCCATAAATTAGTTGACATTCGGCAGTGTAAATACTCAGCAG
>JAVJGJ010000060.1:68122740-68134452 GCA_035590215.1 Microhierax caerulescens | reverse complement strand
CCCCCCCCCCCCCCCCCCCCCCCCTCACAATAGCAGAGCAGAGAGGGAGAATCACCCCCCTCACCCTGCTGGCCATGCTGCTTTTGATGCAGCCCAGGCTACAGCCGCCTTTCTGGGCTGCAAGTGCACGTTCCCAGGACGTGATGAGCTTCTCATCAACCAACACCCCCATGTTTTCTCCTCAGGGCAGCTCTCAATCCATTCCTCGCTCAGCCTGTATTTGTGCTTGGGACTGCAGCAGCTTTATTTGTAAGGTTTTCTAAGAAAAAAAAAAAAAAAAAAATTGAGGCAATACTATTCTCCTTAGCATGCATTTCCAATCTATCTTTCAAACGCAAAAAATATTCACAGATTGCATTAAATTTCACCAGAGATGTAGGAATAGATTAAGCAAAAGGTCATTCAATAAAAATATGACATTCATACTAATAGAACAAGAGAACCATGACAGCAGCAGACAACCAGCGTTACAATGAAAACAACTCAAATGCACAGAAAAAAACATATATTCATGTGATGGAAGCCCAACCGGTACATGACTACAGGGGTTGAATAGGTCAGCAGTGACCAAAACTACTTTGAAAAATAGAAGCCTGTCCACATATACAAACCTGGAAACTGTCACATAGTTGCAGTACTTCCACCAAAGCTGAACTATCTGCATAATCCGGGAATAAAACACATGTGCAAACTGGCTAAAGCAAAAAGTTATTCCTGCTTTCAACTCTAGCCATCGTCACACTGGAGGTGGTTCAGAACCATGTTTTGGCCCCTTTACTGAGAATCCATCACCAAGTCCATCCAGAGATTTTATTTTCTCAGCTGCTGTGCAGCAGCAGGAAGAGAAGGAGATTTTTCAAGAAAACAAAGGTCCCAAGAATGGTTATGTAAACAGAATAAAATAATCTTGTAATTCACTTGGATGCAAATAAGACACCAAGTATTCAGAGTAACAAGAGAAATCAAATAATATGTTTTTAACAAACTCAGTAGGTGACTTATTATACGCTTCTTGGTGTTTCCAATTGCTATTATTTTTCATGTGTTTTAATCAAGGAATAAATTTATCTTTCTTCCTCACTCTCTTCCATCTCTGTTCTACCATGCTCTTTTTCTATTATCTCTTGTACAAATTAGGGCTTGCTCCCCTCCTTTCTCTCTCTTTTTTTATTTTTTTTCCCCCCCCTTCTTATAGTCAGAGAATTTGGTAACATTAATTTAGTGCTTGTTGAATTAAACTCTGTGTTCTTGTCCTTCTGGTAGAATAGAAAGAGGTCATCCTTGAAAAAAGAGAAAAAAATGAATTAAGCTAAACACTCAGACCATTATTTCCTAATAGCCTGTTACAGTGTCATAAATGGGAAGCTTTGACTATAAGAGTGGAAGACAAGAAATTAATAAAACCCAAGACTCAGTGTCCTGCCTTGCATATATTTTTACGATCGTTAAGAGAAAATAAACAGCATAAAGCTTAGACCTGGGGAAAAGAATAGTTGAGAAGTAGAATGTTTTTCAGATTTCCTTGAAACAATATTGGACATTTTGGGGATGATCACTATCCACTTATATCAAAAGCCTTCTTCAGTTATAAGAAGGAACATGGCTGGTAAAATCATCCCTTCTAAATGAGTTTGCATAACCCCCATGACGGATTACATCCCTTAATTTTGAGTCTTTATTCCCTGTAATCAGGAAATGTCATGACATCAAATTTCCTTTTATATACTTTTTACTTTCTTCTTATTATGATATCATAAATACATGATAAAACAGTATTACAAAGACACCAAATGTTAATGCCATCACATCTGGGGGATAGTTCACCTTTGTACCATAAGCTGCCATGGAATGCCTGTTCTTCTGCCAGCTTTAGAAGACTATTTTTATGAGTGTTTTATGTTGTTTCTGTTTATACAGTATTTTTACAACTGTTGCAAATAGACGCAAATACCATAAATTACAGGAAAAATCATCCCCAGATCCCTCCAGGATTAATACGAAACAGTGACAAAGAGGGGAAGCGTGCAAGTGCCACTAAAGATCGTTTGATGAATTCCACATGTAGATTCAAGGTCAGATCTCAATTCATTAGAAAAATATGAACTTCCATGCCCCTTCTTCATATCTTATTTAAGAAAACAAACAAAACACAACTGTACTTATGAACACATCCTCAGTAATTAATTTGGATCATAATTTTCTTGGGAGACTTTGATACTACCAGAATTCCATGATATATGGGGATTTAAGAAAATTCTCATTTCTTTGGTCCACAATACTAGAAATACCAGAAACTTCTGCTTGAGAGTATCATGATTTATGATGGAGCAATGAACAGCAGCATTCTTGAAGAACAGAGAGGCCTAGACTATATGCATTTCATATTCACTAACTACTTAATACATTTAAATCCAGGTAAATGTTTATATATAAACAACGATTCATATATTAATGAAAACATAACTAGAGAATAATCAGTGAATGCTGCTGAATTAGATTGTACTGAGGGAAAGAGGACAACACATCAAAGGACACTGAAATGCTGATCTCGGATGAGCACTGCCCAGAAACTGCTCAGAAAGCAAGAAGAGAGGCCTCTGCAGGAGGAGAATTCAATATTTCAAGTAATTCAATCTCCGTTCCTTTAAAACGAATAATCACTCACTGTTCATACAAATGGCCCAACAAAGCACATTTTTACAGCATGTTTGTTGCATGATTTTTTTTTTTTCAAAGTTACTACCACAAAGATCCTAGCACAGATTAGCACCATTTTCCTCCTTATGTTCTTCAATTATTTTTACAGTGTGACTGACAAAACAGCTCTCTGGAAATGCACGTTTTTAATTCTAAGATGCAAACCTTTGTTGCTATCAAGCAGAGCTGAAGAGCCCAGCTGTGATCCGCAGGGCAATTCCAAATCACAAAGTGCATCTTATTTCAGTTACTCCAATTTAATGAACACAAAATTCTTTAAAATATATTTTTCTGTGGCATGTTTTCTGCACCAAAGATTCAGTATCTACTAGCACTAAGGCAGTAATACATTCTGCCTTAGTGTACTTTGTCCCCAGATTGTTCAGTCTTAAGTCCTACTTCCAGAAATAGTTCTTAACACTTAAATCTGAAGGATCATGCACGTCCATCCTGTATCTTTACTAGCCATTAGAATTAGATCACTGCATCTGTGGGTAAGGAATTAAACATGAAATTATATTCATCTTGTCTACTTAGTAATCTTGTAAGTTCCCATATAACAAGCTCTATTAATGTCCCAAGAGAAGCATGTGATCAAACAGATGAAATTGTCCACACTAGAAATCTGAGTTTAAGGAGTGTTACAGAGCAGGATATGAATTTTAAAGTCACTGACTAGCACAGCCACAACTATATCAAAGAGCACTCATCATTCATTCTCATTCATCTCAAAGCAGTGAGCTTTAATGCATTTGTCAGTGAACCCTTTCTTCCCGCCAGCTGCAATGTTCATTTCTTTGATCTTTAACCATGGAAGATCAAATTTTACGAAATAGATGCCCAGGTTCAGTTTATCAGTTTGCTAGAAAATGAAGCCATAAACCTGCAGATAATTAAGAGAAAGTTGACTAACACCAAGCCTACCAATAAATTATGTGTATGTGTACTTGATCATCAATCCAAGACCTCTGTAAGTGCAGCCAGTGGGGAAGTGCCATTCTCTGCTTGTTGAGGATGTATTTTATTAACTGTGGAGCATTTCTGGGCTTTGACCTCTTTCAGTCATTGGCCTTCTACAGGCATCTCTAAGTTGTTTCATTGTGACAGCATAAGGCCTCCAGAAGACCACCTACTCTAAACTCTCCATTGCTGTTTTATGGTCAGAGAAGCTGACCTAGGTATTTCTATAGTTTGTGCATAGAGGATGCCTTCAGATAAAACATGCTCAGCTCTCACAGAGAAAGTGTCTCACATCACTCAAAACTTTAAAATTCTGACCAAGAAAATACACTAATAATTCAGAAAAGTCACAACAAACTGTTCACTCAAAACACTGAAGGCAGTGACAAAGAATGAAACATATTTAAGATTTAACGACAAAGAGTAATATTTATTTTTCTAAAACCAGGTATATATTAGACCAAGCGTATTTCTAGAATAAAATGAATTAAGTTTTATAATGCATTAAATACAAGGAAGAAGATGGATGGATTAACTATGAATACAGAACATTTTACACAGGTTCTAAAGGCTTGAAAACCTCATGTTTATAACTGAGTAACTTGAAAGGATATTTTATTATTGAAGCTTTCACATCACGACTATCAAGCTCAGGCTTCCACAACATGGTAGCTGTTGCCATGTAACTATTTGGTGGCTCGCTGGCCAAGGATTGCTTGATTCAAGCAAGTTTATCTAACTGCCACCTCACAATTTTGCAACAATTTTGCCACCAAACAAGTTTGCAATTTCAGTGAATGGGTCTGAAATTTAATTGGCAGCAGGCTGAGCTTTTGAACTACCTATTCATGTCTGAGGGTCGTTTACAAGGCACTGTATGACAGCCCGGTATTTTTAAAGCCTGTGCTAAATACTGGCTTTGCAGAAAGTGGACTGGGAAATCTGGGATAAGAACTTAATGCCTTTATTTAGAAATGAAAGTACTTATTTAGAAATTAGATAACTACTCTAGAAGTCATTCAAAGAATAACTGAAATCGCCAAACACTTCTCACTAGTCTGGACAGACATAAAATAATAATAATATTTTTTTAAAAAATCAAAACAAAACAAACCAGCCAACAAACAAAAAACAACCCCAAACCCACTCCAATAACAAAAAACAAACCCCAAAAAAACACAAACCACCAACCCAGAAACAAAAGCACTCATTTAACTAACTTCCTTGAATGTAAGAGAACTTACTTGTATGTTACATAGATACATAGCCTGTTACTAGTAGCATTCTCGCATCCACAACTGCTGTAAATAATAGATCAGATTTGCTTTCCCCCAGAATATTCAGTGTATTCAGTATATTCCCATCAGATTTTCTTCTGAAAATGAGAAGCACTTCTTGCACTGCAAATGTCTTTAATACTTCAACATACATTAAGGGCCATTACTCACATTCCTGACTATACACACCACATAAACCAGTGTCTGATTCCAAATCATATAGAAAAGGAAAGTAGGAAGAAAAAAAAATGATAATAATTTCTCCATACATCGATGAAGTAAAGTTTGCACACTAATTTGTTTATAGAAACCAAGGCTATGCCTAGAGACAAATTTCAGGTTGTTTCATTTTTCACTGCACAGTTATGTTTTTGCTTTATCACTGTATGAATTACCATTATAAACTACCATGTATTTGCTGCTTGCCTACGGCTATCCAGAGGTCCCTGCTAATGGAAGGCTGAACAGCATTCGGACCACATTAGAATTGGCATGTTTTATTTAAGGACCCCATTGGTAACCTGCTATCCTATTTCCCTTGGCAATTTGCTTACCCTAAATGTCAAAACATTTCCTTCTTTTCCAAAAGTGCACCTGTTAGGAGAGCCTATGGACAAGGCAGAACGGGCCCTGGTAGTAATGTGACACTTCCACTGGTAACCCGTGGATAGCTTCTGCAACTTCTTGCTACATTTATTTCCAATTTATTTCTTCGGTCTCAAAAGTTTCCAAATGTCAACGATGTACGACTACATGAGTGATTACTAGGCAAAGTATGCTGAAGCCAACAGGCTTCCTTATATCTCTTCATTTCAACAGCTGATGCAATTCGAACGAGAAAGATACAATTAAGTATTTTATAAATATTTTTTACAATTTTTATAAATATTTTATAAATTAATAGCAGTGCATGTAATTTACTGTGCATCCTGGTTTGCAATGTTAAAATACAGGATTATTTTTACATTCCAGAGGCTGACTGCATGGTCCATGAATTACTACAGTTTAATTAGTATACACTTAGAAAAATCTGTGCAAAAAACCCAAACCATTGCTTGGAAGAAAAAACAAGCTCACCCATTAATGCACAACACTTCAAGGAAGTGAGACGTTTAGAAGGAATACAATTGCATGAGTGCCCACACACAAGTCCCAGATGGATGGTAAATATTTATAAATATAAATAAGAAAACATAACTTCTTATGTGGTCACTTGAGACTGAGTTACGCAACTGAAGGAAATAATACGTACTATGAAATTGATTTTTATTTTTTTTTTTAAGTCATAACTAACTTTGGTTGAGCTCAGAGCCACTGTATGAACTACCCTCTGACACAATTACTAGGATTAAACATTCATCCTCCAGCAGACGCTGTAATTCAAATGTATATAGGCCTGAATGCTCTACCGTTCTGTCAGAGTGGACTTCATCCATTTTGACAATAGAGCTGATTTTGGTTCTAGTGATTTTTAATCTGACAGCTTATGAAAGTTCGTTATGACAAACCGATTCTTTAAATTTGAATGCTTGTTGGCAAAAGGTTGGATATTTACCTGTTGTCAGAAATTTTAATAATGCGTTAATATTCGTCTTGATGCAGAGCGACTTCTACAGGAAAAAATAAACATATATTGCCTGAACAGCGAGACGATAAACTTAATAAGACTATGAACTCATTGGAGAGAGATACACTGTAACGTGGACTGAGATCAATGGCATAATGCAGGGGAATGTCAGAAAGTATTCCTTAATTAGGGACTATTGACTACTTGAAAATTGCTGAAACTTCCTCTTACGTGATTTAAAATTGGATTATACAGATCTCTAGGAACTATATAATTTGGAACAACCCAGAATCTATATTCTCTGGAACAATCCAGTATATGTTGAATGGAAAAAGGAGCTCTTGATCAAACAATTTTATAGCTATATCATATTAAAACATCATATAATTTCGCCAGAAATTAAAAAAAACAACAAAACAACAACAACCAACAACAAAAACCCCAAAATCAAAACCAAACTATTCAGATTAGAGAATCTTCATAGGCTTAAACGTATTCAAATAATTTTTTTTAGGAATAACTCATCTGCAATACTTTCAAACAAAAAAAGAAATAAAATTTAATCGATTATGGATCTTATTTCTGAGCTTTTATATTTTGTAATTGCTTTCCCATCAAACACATTAGAAAAGCAGTGAAACTGACAAATTTATTATATGAAGATCTATGATCTTTGAAGATTATTCTGTGTTTCTTATGGGAATAAGCAAATGGAAAAGATAGAGCTGCCACCACTGTTAAGTCTAGAGGAAGACCCACAGAATCCCCAGCCATGAGATTCAAATATTATTGAGAAATGCAAAGGATCAAACTTTCCACTCATTTTTATTTCTTTGTAGAAATAAAACCTGCCTAAATCCCACCTACCAGCCAAGACAGCACCTACACATCTTCATTTCCTCTCTTGCTTTTAAGTTGAACGTGCATCCCCATCACTTGCCCACATATTACGCTGCATTTGAAAGAGCAAGGAAACACATGATCCAGAGCCATTGTCCTTAATTAATGGTATGCTCCATATTCACAGGCATGACTTGGATTTTCATTGGCAACAACAAGTAGCACACTAGGACATGGATGGTATTTCATCAGTGCTCTGACTTAATGGAACAGGCATTCAGAGCGACTGAAAGGAAGGGAGAAATTGAGACTGCCCAGAAACATCTAAAAAGATGCCTGAAAGCATGACAAACCAGTACAAAATTGTTCTTACATTCTGTAAACTAAACCTTGTGTGAATTAATAGCAGTGCACGAACAGCGTAGTTTGCTGTGCATCCTGGTTTGCAATGTTAAAATACAGGATTATTTTTACATTCCAGAAGCTGACTGCATGGTCCGTGAATTACTACAATTCAATTAGTATACACTGAGAAAAACCTCTGTGCAAAAACTCCAAACCATTGCTTGGAAGAAAAAACAAGCTCACGCTTTAACACGCAGCACGCCAAGGAAGTGAGATGTTTAGAAGGAATACAATTGCACGAGTGCCCAAGTATCAACCACACACAAGTCCCAGCCCGACAGTGAAGCAGACACACTTCAAATGTGCCCATGATTTAACTCTGCCTGACAGTCAGGACTGGAGGTGAGTTTGTGAATAACATCAAAAGCAAAGTATCAGATTGAGAATATCTAATTAAAACACATTGCAAAACTCCTGGACAGATGAATTACATAGTATGCAAGGGAGTCAGGTGTATGTGGTGATCTTTTAAAGGGAACCTCTCCTTTTCTGGCACAATTTTGTTAGGAACAAATGCAAAGATAACAATTGCGCATTCAAACACGATTTTTGCATTTAAGATAAAACAGATACAAACAATGGACATATAAATAAAAGAAGCCGTGATTCTTTTTTTTTTTTTTAATTAAAACATCTCACCTGCATTTTTTGCCTCAGCTTCCCAACTATCACTAATGGGAAACTTGAGTATGCGGTGGAAGCCCAGCACCCTCAGATTATTATCAGCCTGAAATGATCTTTTGCTGGAATACGCTGCTATGGTACGCCTTTAAAATCAATAGCTGCCAGCAAGAATTTGCTGGGCATTAAGTTAATGATCTACCGGTGTAAGCTGTACAGTATAAAGCAGGGTGTTCTATCAAAGACAAAACCGAACCCTTGCTACAAATATAGAGAGGAGTACTCACCTCTATAAGGCAAGGACACTTATTCAATTGGCAGAGGGTATAGATTTCTTTCCTCATCCCAAACTATGCAATAATGGTAATATATTGTCTTTACAACTACGTCGGTTTTAATCCACCACAAAACCGATAATATACCATCTGAATGAAGAGATTAGTGTACAACCTGAGGCCACAGAGAAGATGGAGTATTTCAACCAGTTATCTGCTTTGTATTCAACTGCTGCCACATAAATCAGAGAAATAATAAGCTGGGTGATGCGGGCACTGGGATTTTGCAGCAAAGAATATTACAGGTGCAAGCAAGGATGGCTTTTTCCCAGTTTATGAGGCAAGAACAAAGCCAATATGGAATCTCACCAGCCAGGGTAAAGGTATATATTTATATACCTTTCAAATGCATAAAATATATGGGCTTGCAATACTGTTGTATGGATATGAGGAGTGGATGATGTGCAGCAGAGGTACCCTTCCACTTGACAACTTTAAACAGAAATCCCTTATCATAAGCGATGTGGCAGTCAGCTTTGCTGGCTGCACTTCTGAGGAGCTCACGGGCCAGATAAATATGTCGTGGGCCAATGCAAGTACCAACACGGCTCCTATACAGTGAACTGCAGATTAAAAAAGAGGGAATGTTGTTAGAAAAGCAGCCCAAGGAACACGGCACCAGGTTACCTGCGTGCCGGGGCATCCTCAAAGACAAATAGCGCAGCCTCAGGCAGGAGAGCAGGAGAGACGTACGAGACGTACGTCAAGCAAGGACAAGCATCAGCAACCCAGGAGCAGGTCACCTGCCGAGTGACACTGGGAGATTGCAATTCCGCCTCACCTGAAGGGCAGAGATCTCCATTTACATGTTCTTGCCTCCCTACTGGCATCTTTGACCGCAGTGGACTCACAGTAGAAGGGGTCAATCACTTCAAAGGTGATTAAATTTTAGAACACTACAGGCATGGGCAAAAGTTAAGAGAAGTGGAGTAAACCAAGCAAAGTACAACATCTTAACAATTAATATCATAAAACTAGCCAAGGCTCCAACAGCTGAGCGACAATCCCGCTTTCTCAGTTCTTTTCATTTAGACCGGTACCTGAAAATTCAGTAGAAGTGCTCAGAAATGTTCCGGTTTTCTTTCTTTTTATAAAATACAGATATATCAAACAATTTATGTTTTTTTAAGGTGTATCATTTTCAGCTGCTGTTTGTCAGATGATAGAAATCAAAATCAAATATTTAATTAAGCCTGAAATATTCGGTGATGGTTTTCCTCTGTTCTTTAGCTTTACCTTTTCATGACTGTACCTGAGAACTTGATTTTAGATTTAGTATATTCTTACAATTTGGAAGAGAAGAAAATTAAAGCATTTTTCAAAATGAAGACTAAAAAAGTTTTTACACAGTGCTATTATCAGGAATAATTTCTACAGACAATTTCAATTTTAAAGGTTTTCTCAAGTAGCTCATAAGAGTATTTAAAATTCAAGTTGTGCTGCTCATAATTATACAGTATACTCTTTTTTCCTAATAGAATGCAAACAGTTTAGACTCCATTTTTTCCTTTCAGATACTTCACATTTCTTCACAAATTGCTTCCAGCAGTTTTTTCTCCGATAGCTACTATTATTGAAGATTTACTTTACTTTTTGATGTGTAATTTGATTGACAAAAATATTGACAATTATTAAAAGATGAAAGACACATGCACTAAAAAAAAAATGGAGTCAATGTGCTTACTCAGTAATAGGCAAGATTATTTGCCCTGTTTGGGGATCTCTTTCTTCTCTTGGCCTGTGCTTTAAAGAACCAGTAGAAAGCACCTTTGCAGGTTTGCTTAAAGAATGGCTTCCTCCAACAAAATGCTGTGTAGAGATATATACATCCATGGCCATATAAGAATAAAATAAAGGCAACGCGGTGTAAAGTTTCATGAACAGATTTCCTTTGAAACTGCAAGTCAAACCATAAATGCACAGATGTTTCAAGGTTTACATCTGAAAATCTTGAAAGATAAATGATTTATATATTTTCATTTTATAACCCTCTTTATGATGGGAACAGAGTGAGGTGAATTGTTCTGTAAGTAATAAGTTATGAGATGTTGAAACATATGTTGAAAAGCTCAGTGTCTTGAATTCCAAACTCAGTTGTTCTGGCTTATTCTTTACAGCTGGACACACGCAACTTCTGTTTAATATATTTTGCATTATCAAATATTATTATTAATCCCTTAAGAAGATGTTCAGAAACAAAATCTTACACAACTTTTCTACAAAGACAGAAACAAAGCTGCATCATCTTTCTCAGCTGTATTTCAAGGAAACTTGATGACATAAGGAAATATTAAGTGTTAGTGGTGAGCAAGAACTGGTTAAGAAGCTATTTCACAAACATATGTAGAAGCCTGGACGCATCCAAAATCTTCAGAACTTTAGAATTTTCACATGAATAGACTTTACGTTACACATGGTGTCAAGGCAGGTGGTTACAGTGACAAAAGAGCTTCCAGTAGTATTAGAACATTTTAATTTAAACTGGTAGACCAATAACTTGGCATGAGATAAAAAAAATTAACAAACTTGTGTCATTAGTTTGAAGTAAAAACAAGAATAAATTATATAACCTGTTTCATTAGAAAGACCAGGTGTTTCTGCCTTCTATTTCTGAACATGAATGTTTCCTTTCCCTGTATTTTTTTCTTTCTCTAGTAATTTCTCCCTTTTTCTTTTCTTTGCCCTACCAAAGCCAAACTCCCACACTGCTTGGGTAATGAACATTTTTCCCCGGAAATGAAGAACAGGTCTTTGCAAATCGTTTGTTGTATCTGTTGCGGTTTAACCCCAGCCAGCAGCTCAGCCCCACGCAGCCGATCGCTCGCCCCCCCCCGCCACTGGTGGGACAGGAGAGAGACTCAGAAGGGTAAAAGTGAGAAAATTCTTGGGTTGAGATAAAGACAGTTTCATGGGTAAAGCAAAAGCTGTGCATGCAAGCCAAGCCAGACGAGGAATCCCTTCCCCGCTGCCCGTGGCAGGGGGGGCTCAGCCACCCCCAGGGCAGCCGGGC
>JAVJGJ010000060.1:68090672-68122640 GCA_035590215.1 Microhierax caerulescens | reverse complement strand
GGGGGGCTCAGCCACCCCCAGGGCAGCCGGGCTCCAGCACATGTGATGGGCACTGGGGAAGACAAACGCCATCGCCCTGAATGTCCCCCTCTTCCTTCTTCTTCCCCCAGTTTCTATACTGGGCATGACTCTCTATGGTATGGAATGTCCCCCTGGCCAGTTGGGGACACCTGTCCTGGCCGTGTCCCCTCCTGGCTTCTCGTGCCCCTCCAACCTTCGCTGGCAGGGCCTGAGAATCTGAAAACTCCTTCACTTAGTATAAACACTGTTCAACAACTAAAACGTCGGTGTGTCGTCAACATTATTCTCCTACTAAATCCAGAACACAGCGCTGCATCAGCTACCAAGAAGAAAATTAACTCTATCCCAGCCCAAACCAGGACAATATCTTTAATGTTTTGTGTTAATCTGACAAATATATTGTTCGGAAATTCATTGAAACAACGATTTTTTTTTTCTCCATTTGATTAACACATGTGTAATTTTCCCAATTTTAAGCAGACAAAAAATACCGATGCAACAGTATAACCACTCGGTTAAAAATGTGCCAGGGTAGCCATTGGGAAAATCCCAAGCAGCCGTGTCTGGTTAAAGACCTGGCAATCTGTATCGAGCAAACCCTGCCAGCTAACTGCAGTGAGGAGCGCTCCTAGAGATGGATGTGGTGCCCCTCAGAACCAAGCAAAGCACCATAACCCCACGCTCGTTTCACCTGCAGTAGTTTCACCTGGCTTAGAGGCATTTTGCAGTACCATTTGTCTCCTCCTTGGAAACTGGATTTTGTAAAGCCTGCCAGGCAACGACACGGTCCTTCAGCATCTAAAACTGACCATGTCGCTTCTTCATGATGCGTAGAGGTCCTTGTTCTCCAAGTCCCCCCAGGCAGCTGCATTTGCTTCCCACAGAGGCAAAGTTTAGGAACAGGACAACCCTTTAAAAGAAAAAGGAAATGAATGGGACATCTCAGGAATGTAAAATGCAGGTGGTTCACTGAGATCTCTCCACAAGTGAATGACACACCAAGTGCTGTACACTGGTTTTGTGGGGATGGTACAGAAACGGGACAAAGGCAGGAACAAAGGGCGGTGGGCAATGCTGGCAGCACAGAGGGCCTTGGAACTTGAATTTGATGTGCTGGGGATGGAGATTCAGTGAAAAAATATGAGAGTAATGTGATCAGAGCAATCAACTAGGAAGATAACCTGACTGCAGCATCCCTTTAGGTTCTTGAAGAAAAGTGACTATAACATAAAAGAAGTAGCTCTGGGGAAGTAAGAGAATATTCTGGAGATTCTGAGGGGCAAGGAACAACAGATGTCAATATGGCCTTGAAAAACCGGTCAAGTATGAAAGGTGGACAGAAAAAACCCTATGCTGTAGACAGAAACAATGATAAGAAAATTGTGATTAACTGTTTCTCACATGTAAAAGTGTTTTTGGAATCAGATTCCGTGTGACACTTAGAAATATGCTAAGCTAAAAATAAACAGAAAGCTCTACAAAAGAAAAAGGAATTAAGTGATACATTTGAACAGAAAATCTCAAGATTATGGGTTATTATATTCCTCTTAGTGGTGAAATAGCATAGTTGGATTCACAGCAATTTCTAATGCTAATTCTTCCTCAGTTAGTCACAACATTTAAGCAAAAAGGGGGGGAAGAGCATTAGTGGACTCAATGTCATAAAATGTAAAATAAAATGGATTTTTTTTTCCCTTGAGCAAAATGCTTGCAACAATTTATCAGTGTATAAATTTAGATTGTACGTCTTTGTGGGAGAGAGACTTTTTTTATTTTGTACACTTTATATCAAGTGCTGCTGAAGTGCTGTGTGTATTGACAGCGCTTTACAACTAAAATAATGTTCGCGAAGCCATCATTTACAATCCAAACTGCATTTTCAACTTATTACAGGTACAGTGACTTGATAGCTCTCCTCATTGTCAATCTACATTAATTACACTTTTTGTTTAGCGAAAGGCTAAGGCAGGTATGTGGTGGGTAGTGTTGTTATGTTACAACAGGGGAACCACACCGGCGACACTGAAGAAAGTGCACTGAGTACACGTGGGTCAAGGCCCTACACTTCAAAGTGTTTTAAGAAACACATCTTCAACCTACTTCAGAAGGTGGTGAGTTATATTTTTTCTAATAAAATGTTTCCTTCGTTCATGGCAAGGCAGGTTAGATATTTTTGTACGTACTATCTTGCATGCTGCACCGTGTACAATTTAAAAGCAACTTGCTGTTCGTAGCAAAGGTTGCTTTGTTTCAATTTTAATTTTACTTCATTTGTGCAGTTCTTAACAGTCTGGATGTTCTCACCCAGAACTAAAGTAAGTAGCTCCTAGCACAGCAGGAAAAAATAATTTATAAATAAATAAATTTACAAGTAAATCTCACTCTTTTTAAATCTTACTCTTTTTGAGATAATGAAAACTGGTTTAGTCTAAACAAGAAATTTCTGTGTGTGACAAATCACAGTCCTAAACCTGCTCTGGAGAAGAGGTCCAAAATCTGAAAAATTTCATGAACTGAAGTTCAGAGGAAAAATCTATTTGTGTCAATGAAAACACCTTATTTTGATTTCAGTTTTTATTCTAATTAGCTGGTACTTTGGAGACAGTGTCATGTTGAATTAATTAATGTACTTCATTGTAAAAACATCACAGCAATATGTTTTGACTTCTGATTGCTTCCAATCTGTTTTGTAATTGTAAAACACAGTATTGTCTTTACTCTCACAAAGACAGAAAAGACAGAGGAAATTCTCACAACTATGAATCTCTCACTATTCGTGGCACACAGAATTCCACTGAAAGAACAAGGTGTGCAAAAGCAGATTATTCCCTGCGTGTAAGCCAAGGACATTGTGAACTTAGAAGAAGGTATTCCATCCTCACCTACTCAACATCAAACTACACATTTTGGAAGTTAAACAATGCTGAAACATCCTTGTTGCCAATGGGAAATAATTTAAAACAGCTTCTTGCATTTTCTCATACTGAAAACAACAGAAGCTCCCTGACTGACATCTCTGAAAGCATTAAGTGGAAAAGGAGAGACGTTATTGATTTTTGTTTTTTCCTAAGCAGTCAACTATTTGTGTGTGGGCATGCATGCATGTATGCATGTGTATGTGCCAAATTCAAGACAGTAGATTTAAAAGGGAAGAAAAAGCCTCCAAATCTACAGACCTCTGAAGCAGTAAGGGCATTTTCATTCCGGCTCTGTACCCTCCTTTTTCTAATCCATCGCAAATCCACAACAACTTCCTTGATTTGGATTTTCATTTTGTTTTGTTTCACTTAATTAAGGCAGAGCTCCCAATTTAATAGCCAAGGGCGAGAAAGTTTTTGTTTAAAAAAGGGCTTAAGAAGGATTTTGTTTAAAAAATAAGCTAATTTGAGGATGCTTCACAAGTGACAGGACACATGCGAAGCTTCAGCTGCCCCCTCTTGCCAACCTAGAGTCTGTCGTACCATCTCATTGCCTACTCTTATCACGATAACGCAAAAACTTTGGATCATACCCGATGGGTCTAACAGGTCAAGAATTAGTTTAACTCATAACAATACCATTTCGGTCCCGCTAATGCACCTGGAAGCGTAAAGGTCTTATTACACCAACTAGGAAAATGAACCTTAATGAATACATAAATATTGTCCCAGAAACCCAGAAGCTCAGACTGACTGAGGTTGAAAGTGGCCTCTGGAGGCCATCTAGTCCATTCTCCCTGCTCAAACAGGGCCACCAGTTTGGTTCTACCGTGCTGGCAAGTAAGGCCTACACAGCCACTCGCTTACTCCCCCCCCCAGTGGGATGGGGAGAGAATTGAAAGAGTAAAAGTGAGAAAACTTGTGGGCTGAGATAAAGACAGTTTAGTAAGTAAAGCAAAAGTCGTGCGTGCAAGCGAAGCAAAATAAAGACTTCATTACCTGCCACTGGTGGGCAGGTGTTTAGCCATCTCCCAGAAACGGGATTTCATCAATGGCTGCTCGGGAAGAGAAATGCCATAACTCAGATATTCCCCCTTTCCTCCTCCTTTCCCCCAGCTTTTATCGCTGAGCATGACACCGTATGTTATGGAACATCCTTTGGGTCAGCTGTCCAGCTGTGCTCTCTCAATTGAGAACTCAAGAATGGGAAATGCCAAGTTCCACATCTGGGGAAGAATAACCCCAGCCAACTGGCCAGGAAAAAACTTGATAGAGGAGGAACCAGGGGTCCTGGTGGTCAAATAGCTGCTCATGAGCCAGCAATGGGCCGTTACAACGAAGGCTAAAAGTGTCGCAGGCTGTATTAAAAGCGCCGCTGGCAGATTGAGACAGATGAGTTCTCTCTGCTCAGCGTTGGTGAGTGGTGAATATCGGGAATAATCTGTCCAGTTCTGGACTGCCCAGGACAAAATAGAGGCTGACATATTGGAGTAAGTCCATCAGAGGGCCCTGAAGATGATTAAGGTATGAGCATCCCTCATACGAAAAAAAGGTTGTGAGAGAATTTTTCAGTCTAGAGAACAGAAGGTTCATGATGGATCTTATCCATGTGAATAAATATCAGATGGGGGGCAGGGGTGAACAAAGACAAGCCCAGGTTTCTCAGTGGCGCCCAGACAAAGGACAAGAGGCAACGGGCACAAGCTGAAATACAGGAAATTGCATTTAGACATATTTTTTGTCTTTTTTTTTTTATGGTATAATCAAGCAATCAAATAGATTGCCCAGACGCGTTGTAGTCGCCATTCTTAGGGATAACCAAAACTCTACTGGATAGGGTCCTAAGCGACCTCCTCTGAGTGGCAGGCTGGACTAGGCAATCTCCAGAGGTCCCTTCTAATCTCAAATAATATGTGATTTGATGCAATAATTCTGGGTAATGCATACACATATTCCTACCTTATAACAAAATTAATGTTACACCCTCCCTTCTGTTGAATCTTCCTGGTCTTATCTTTAATGACTGCAACACAGAAGCCCCCAGAGATGCAGAAACCCAGCACAGATGCAGAGCATACCATGACTTACAAGACATGTTAAGGAGTATGACATCCATAACCAGACCATAGAAGCGATTTTGTCATTTAGGAAAAAAAAAAAAAAAAAAAAAAGATTAGGATTTAGATTTGTCTGTTGAAATATAGACAACTTTTTAAAACTACTAAGTAAACATCTTTAAAGCTCAGAATAATTTGGTTCTGATTCATTTAGAGCTGGAATGTAAGTATACCGATTTTTATTTTTTTTCTTAAATGGTTCACACTTTCCTAATAAAAAAACTCAATGACATTTAAATAAACATCCTCCAGCTCAACAATTTCTGCACATTTCACAAGAATTTGATGATCTGCAATTCTCAAGTCACTTAGAATTTTGCATTTTGTTCCCTTTATCAAAAGTACATATTTTCAAAACCTCGTCTTCGTGGACCACTTCGTATCTATGAAAATTTTGTTCCTTCATAACATGATGACAGGAAACTAAACCACAGATTTTAGGACCAAAATGGGGTAACACTCAAAGACAGCAGTACCTGCAGAAAGATCCATATGGGAATCCTGTACCCAGAACAATCCTGGAGTAAAGAATGTTCAATGCTAGTAGAGCTGTACTGATAGGTCCAGAAGTGGATCTGCCCATGTGAGTGGGAAACAGACATCGTAGCTGGCTGCCCAAAGGCTGTCCTTAATAAAAGCCATTATTCCCTCACCTGCATAATTACTATATTCACCTGAGTGCACGAGCTCCAACAGCACTCCCCTGCCTTTCAAGAAACTTGTATTCAGAAAGGAGAGGTATAACAGGTGCTGAGAAGAATGCAGGGCAATGAACAAAGCGTCAGCATTAATCTTATGTAAATATTTGACCTCTGCACTTACTTACGGTGCTGTGCACGATCAGGGCATTATATAAACAGGGTCATCCAAAACCACCAGTCAGTCATCTCAAATTTGTGACTGCCCTAAGATCTCCCAGAACCTAGCCTGATGAGTCAACTGCAGAGACTATGTTTGTTCTAGAATGTCTTCAAATTTAATCCAAAACAGCAAGAAAAATTAACAATTTTTTACATCCATGGAAGTAAGGAATCCTGTACAATTTCTGAGCCCTTCTTAGGCTCAACCCTGAAATTATGCCTATTTGAGCAGGGTTGCCGTTTAAGGATGTGAAGTAATCATACCCATGTTATCTGTTTTATGTTTTCCACTTCTTAATTGCAACAGATCCCTTCCCCAGAGAAAATGAATAGGACGATCTAATTTATTTGCTTTTTATCAAGCACTGTGTTTCAGTTGTTCCCTCTTAAACTAATGAGAAAAAGTTTTTTCCTAACTTGCCTAATTCAGTAATTTTGAATCGTCAGTTTCTTTACAGAGATGCAGGAGATTACAGATTGCCTTGAGTCTGCTGAGATAACGGAATAGGTCTATCCTAAGTGGAGCACGTCCTGAAAGAAATCATCAGCTCAAAATAAGATACAGAGGAATGTCTCTCGTAAATCTTTGTAATTATAATCTCAATTAATTCTTTGCTCATTTGCTTTCTTTCTTCTCAAGGGTGAAAGGAGAGGACTAGACTGGACAGAAGGGGCTTGTTGGAAGGGTTCATCCTTTGTATGTCTCCTAAGCCATAACATCGTCCTAAAGAAACAATTTCCTTTTGGAGCGAATGTTTGTTTATTTTCAGATACCCCATCACCTTTGATCAGCAAGGCACTAATGGACCTCAGAGCATTCCCTGCTCACCGACACTGTTATTTTTGCATTAAGACTCGTCTTATGATCGATGAGTTTTACCTAAGCAGAACAGCCTCTAGCCCAGAGAGAATGTAGTTACTACGAGCCAACGGTGGGCATGGCTGATCAAACGCTCCCCCGCTGAAGCAGAAACGTGGGGAAGGATTTCAGTGACTTGTTTGTTCAGGAGCAGGGATGACGTGCTCGAGGATTTGGGATGAGGTGAACCGGGGAAACCCAGCAGCTCCTGTTGGGGTTATTGGAAGGGTTTCTTATTCTATCCTTTGCCTTCCCTCACCTTCTGGCAGCCTAGTTAGAGGGCAAAACAGCAGCGCCAGAATACACCCTGTTATTTTGTTAAATCTGATTATATTTGACTGGTTAGCCAAGTGCATCAAAAAAATATTTGTCTGAAGTAAATGCATCTTATTTCTTATCCAGAATGGCCTCTCAGCCACACTGTCGTGACCCATTCACTGTTTTCAGTCGTTCCCCAGATTTTTAGCTTATATGATAGTTAATGATAGTTTTCAGCTTTTTTTGTTGTTGGGTTGGGTTTTTGTTTTTGGTTTTTGGTTTTTTTTTTCGGTTGGTTGGTTGAGGTCCCCTAGTTAGCGATCATGGCGATTAGCTCAGGGGAGTTGGGTGCCTTGAGGGAGCTGTGATTGACGGGTGGGAGCCGGGGAACAAAACTAAGCACACATCATATAAAAAGGGAGATTTGGTAAGCAGACCACAAAGGTACCCAAGACACAAAACAGTACCTGTGTCCAGAGAGGGGCTGTAACCCCCACGTGGTACCCTCACAGCCGGCGGGGTGCCTAAAGAAGATGAGAACATATCTTTGAATCCCAAGGGAATCAAGAGGGATGCCCACAAATGGGACTCAATATGATAATGCCTGCAATACTAAATAAATACGCTGAACGAAGAACAACTGTAGCATCCGTCCTAGCACGCCACTTGGGCTGTGTTTCGCAATCACCGCGTACGGTCTGTAAGTGCCCCAGCTGGAGGCAAACTTCTTCAGAAGCACCCAGCAGCCAGACTAGCGGCTCTTGTTTCTTCTGTCAGTTCAGCGACTGGGATTGATCTACAGAGGTGCAAAGGAGCACGTCCTTGGATCGCATTTCCACCCTCCAGAAGTTTAGACTGGAGGAATCTAGCGCTTGACGCTTGCTCCATGTTAGAACCAGCTGCAAAATTCAGACTCAGACCCATGCAGACCTCCTTCTAGCTGTCCCACAGAATACAGCTGTACAAGTATGGAGATTTGTATACAGAGATATTTTTCAGGCTCATCTCAGAGCAAAATTTTGTTTCAAACCTGCCTTCATCTGCAGGAGTCTTTGGGATCTCCTTTTACACAGTTAAACTGCCCTGGCCATAATCTTCCAGTCTGATGAGGAACATCATCAAAATTCTAATATTTTTTCTCCATCTGGTATTGCCTGAAGGGAGAACTACTTTCCCTCAGAGAAAAACATTTATTGTTTGGGCATTTTTTTCCTTAATACCGGACTGGATTGAGTCCAGAGGTCTTTGGTTGTGGAAATTCAGCTTTAGTCTTACACACAAGAAATAATTTTGGCTAGCATTTTATTATCATTGATATTTACTTCTACGGTAGAGTAAAGCCAAAGACTGAAACTGTGCTTCTTTCTACTTGGAACCAAGTATAAAGATATAAACACACATTTAATCATAATCCCACCAACAGCCTACAGACTTCTTGCATGTGAACAGATGTCTTCCATAAAACATTTCTCTCTAAATTGTTTGGGCAAGTAACGATGTCCTCGCTGTCTTTAATGCCCAAAAGTTTCATTCAGGTAAATGCATTAATTTTTAGTGTTTACCAAGAAAATCATGAACAAACTTAATTCCTAAAAGTACATTAGCAATTGGAACAGAAGATTCCTATTGGTAACACATATTTAGAAGTTAAACTTTGTTCATATTAATAAATAAAACATATGTATAGTATGTGATTCCTTAGCTCGTCCTATCTCAAAGTATTGCCAAATTATCCATAGCAAATTTTTTTTTCTCTTATTTATATGAGAAGGAACTGTGGAAGAAAACTAATATCAATATTTTGTTGCTTAAGAAAAGAAAGAGAGCAAGCTACCCATTACTAGACTCTTTTGTTGATTCAAAATGCAAGTAAGGAAAGTGATTTCAAACTACATTGGAAACAATTCAGATTTCATGCTGTTATTACTCTAAAAAAAAAAAAAAAAAGATTAAACTGTTGTCAAGCAGAGAAAAAACAGGAAGTGTTCCTTCACTCTTTCATTTTTTTCATTTTGAAAACATGGAATGTGGATAAATGTGTTTGCTGTGTTTATCAGTACCTGATTATTTTTCAGGGGTGGTCAAAGTCTTTTGCATAAATCAAAAAGCAGTCCAAGCAATCAAAGGAGACAGGCATATACTGTTGAAGAGTTACTCACCTCGACCACGTGAAGGTAAGACAATTTCCCCAGTGACTGTGCCTCTCTGGTTTTGATTATAGAATGGATTCTAATGGAATACGCATCTGCTTTTTAGTCTTCTAAGTGAAAGCAATACCACCTTTTGTATTTCAGATATCATAAGAAAATATCTCATTATAATAGCCAGATTTATCACATATAATATATTTGAAATTTGGGTAAAAATGACTGCTATGTAACTAGGCAATAAAAAAGGAGGTGGAACAGGAAGAGAGAAAAGTTCAGAAGTCTTCATTGGGAAAAGATGCATGTTGAAAGCAAAAAGTGACACAACCTAAATACTAAAAGTAAAAACAATCCTTCACCTATCAAAAGGTCACATTCTGATCTGATAGAGTTGTTATCCTTGGTGGCAGAGCCAACTGAAAAAAAAAACACCTCAGAAAATGCATTGTTCCCTAAATATCTAGTGTACAAAATCCTTTGCTGATTCTAACTCTTTGAAATTTTCATTTTACTTTCCTAGGGAAATTTAACATCCCAAAATATGAAAGTGACAGAAGTGTAACACAGTTGTTCATAAGCTCTCTTTTTAATTATTATTATTTTTATTTTTTTTAAGGGTACAAAACCTCCTTGGCTTTATTTGAAAGGGGTTTTCCTCCGCAACAATAAAAATATGACATCTAATTGATAACTTTCAGTTCAATCTGAACCAGAAAATGTGAATTTAGTTGTCTAAATGTGGGGGGAAGTTTTTATCCAAATAGGGGTTTGAACACATAGAGATCAGGTAGATCCTTTGCTTCAAAGAATGTCTTAAACGTATGGGGTGACATGAGGGAAAAATGTCTTAAACGTGTGGGGTGACATGAGGGACAAAGAAGTGCTTTAATGTGGACTGCTGCTGTGAGGGGGACAAAAAGGTCAATATTTGAAGAGAGAGGAGAGCACATGGGGCAAAGCAGGTGACTGTAAGTTCATTTTATTAATCCACATGAGCAGAGTAAGGCTTATAGGAGTCAGTCATCTACAGATCTCATGGGACTTTGCTAAAACTTCCACGCTTCTCACAATTCCTCAAAAGGTGAGGGAAAAAAAGTGCCACTGAAGAAAAAAACAATTACTATGAACAGTAATCAAGCACAAATGTAGCTTTGGGGCATATTCTGTCAATGTGAGAATCTGTTTTCATAATTGATTTTATTTCTAAGTGGGTCAAGAAGGACTATTTCTTCTTCACTTAAAAATAATGGTGTTTGACTTTAAAAAAGACAATTGGATTAAATGAAATATGAACTCCATTACAAAAGTTAATGTAAATACCAGTGAACTTCTGCTCCTATAGAAGACTGAAGAACAATCATAGGTTGCTCATAAACCCAACAATTTATATTCTGAAACACCTTAATGACAAATGAAAAAAAAAATCCATCTCATACCTATGTTGGCAACAACTTAATTTCCGATACTTGGCGCTCTCTTATTTCCCTGCAATGTCTGTATTATTGTAAGGAGTCATCAGTCCCAGGGGATTAAGTGTCTCTCCTTGTAAATGGAATAATCTCTTTTCAGTAGAATTGAAGACATCTGATTATGATTTGCCAAATAAAACTCTCAATTGCAGCTAGGCAACCATCAGATTTTGGTCCAATATCTACCTAAATTCTTAAGTTACAATTCTAAATCATAGCTTTTTATATTTTTTCCAGCAGAAGGGATAAAAGAAGGAGAGATGAACACTGGCGTTAGCTTTACCTGTTACTTTCTTTATACAAACAGATTTGAGCAGAAAAAGTTTTCTGTGCAGGATGAGCCTGAAGTGAAAGTTTAGACACATGGAAAATATTCACCGAGCTGGTGAAATGGCAGAGGAAAATCAAAGTGCAACAGCTGCAAAATTACACAAATGAGTGGATGGAGAAAGAGAATTAACAGGCTGCCCCGACAGAGAGTGGAAACCATTCTGGCTCCTTGCTGAGCCTTATGTAAACCTTCCAGGCTGACCACTTTCTTAAAGTAATTTCCTGCTGCCACAGAAACTTGATTAAAGAGACCGAAACAGGAATAAGTAGCAATGCCTTGTGGCCCTGCCCTAAGAGGGAGCCCCCAGCAGAAGGTAACTGGGAAAGTGTGGAGCAGGTTGATGCTAAACAGCCTGACTCCATGCCGGAATTTACCACGAGTGTGTTGACTCTACCGCAGTGTTTCGTAACCTGCATGATTTTAATCTAGATGATTTCATTTCATGTCAAGTTTTACTTTCCTGCAAAACTAAAAAGAAAGGCTATTTTCTAACTCAGGAGCATACATAACAAATGTATGCCAGCTAAGAACGTTCTTATCAAACGCTGCAGAGCATCTTGAATCTTAAATGAAAAATATAAAATTCAAATTCTGATTCCATCTGTTGCCTGGAATGGTCCTATTATCATCCGAAACCCTACCACTTGAGCAGGAAAAGGAGTATGATTTTTTTAAACAGAAGAATTATTGAGTCATTCACCAAAATGGCTCCTTTTTGATTGGAATCACAATGAATAAAAAAAATCTCACTTCTTTTTGAGGGAGCATCTCCCTATACATAACCACCCCATCATGCCTTATGAACATTAAAATTTACAACAGCAACTTTCCTTTTCAAGCTACTAACTCTAATCACCTAATCTTTCAGATGATAAATCTAGAAACTAGACAGATTCCGAATCACAAGAATATCCACTGGCATGTTTGTGCTGACTCGAATTTAAGACAGGTAGCACCAGCGTAAATTTAGGAGAGGGGATGGGATGATTTATCCCAGACAAAGCCAGGCAGAACAGCCTTCTGCCACGAAAACTGTTCTTCTAGGTCAATCACACACACACACACACGAGCTAGGAGGTACGCAAAATCTAAATTTATCAAGTTTATACCTTCCCAAATAACTTTACACTACAGAATATACTATTACACAATACCATGATCTGACATAACCAAACAACAATCTTGCAATTAAGGTTGGTAAAATAAACTTCAATAGTAAAAAATCAGAAATAAAAAATGAAAGAATTTAGAATTTAAGGCAGACTTTTTTTTTTTTTTCTTTCCCCCCCCCCTCCCCTGCTTTAATACAAGAGCAGGCTGAACTGCTTTGGTCAACTATTGTCTTGCTTGATTGTTTAATGATAAAAGCGCAGAATCAGCAGCCCTACATGATCTAGCATATTCTCTTGGTTTTCTGAATTTCCCCTGGAATACCCATAAAATAAAAAATGAGTTTGGACTCAGTCTTGATTTTGAGAACAGCTGATTCTGAAGTATTCACGGTTAATTTTTCTCCAATATCTTCTAGTTAACTAAGACTAATAAAACAGTTCCAGAGGTTTATTGCATGACAGACAGAAGAAATACTTCACTTGAAAAAGGTTAAAGGTACATTTCTGGACGTACACAAAGAGAAACTGGAGAGACACAAACTTTCATTATAAAATCTAAGGTCAGTCTCAGATTGGGAGGGTAGAGGAGGAAGGAAATATTCAATTTTTAAATAGGAAACCAAAAAATCTGTTCTCCTGGTATGTAGGAGTAAGAAGATACATGAACTTCTGGAGACCCCAAATCTATCTTCTCAAATTAATCGCTGATGAGCCAGTAACTTTTGCCTGTCAGACTGAAGCCCACAGAAGGCTGGCACTTGTCCAGCCTCCTGGATACACTGAAGAATCCAAACCATTATAAGCAAATTGACCTGAGCAGAGAATCAGCACAGACCAGTCCCCGATCCTCTCAACCAGGGCACAGTAACACCAGCAAAAACATTTCCTGGTCCACGCTGGACTTCCCGCATCACAAAATAATAAAACACCCCCGCTCGAGCAGGACATAACGTGGCTTGCCTTGCTGAAAGGCACCACACGCATGCACACGCACCACAAAAAAAGTAGACAGAGGCAGGAAGACGCAGCCAGATTTAGAGGAAACATTTCCAGCCACAGATTAGGGGAAGATGAAATACCACATAGCAGCCATTCTACAGGAAAACAAGGCATCAATTCAAGGCTTACTATGGCTTTGACAAGTAGAAGATATCTAGGTACATCTAAAATCTTGAGTACTGAAATCAGGTAGGGTTTCACTGTGGATGTAGTGTTTGCTAAAAAATTGGCGCTCAACTAGATTGTATGTACCTGCTAGAGAGTTTGCTGCTGATTAAATGCTCTGAAACAGTAAATCGGTGGTGGCTGTTTGCCACCCACCTGCCTCTCCCCAAACTCAGGATTCAAGAATGGAGAAAGATCATCTCCAGATGCCCACGTAACTCTTATTTGCATCAAAAGAAGTGATGTAAATACACTTCTAAGTAGCTTAGACCCTGTGGTATACATAACACTGCATGCAAATCTTATTAGACGCACTGACGTGTACCTTAGAAGCACAGGTAAAACCTTGACCAAAGATGCAGTATCACTTTGAATGCACTTCGGTGCTAGAAATGGGTGGAAAAACAGTGATTACCATCAGTATCTTAATCACAGGGTAGCTGATTCACAAAACAAATCTTTTGATGGAATTGGGTTGAACATATTATGCCACACTAGGGTGAGTCCAGAAGGACTAAAGCAGACCAAGAACAAAGGGGCTGAAAATTTCCATTTAGACTCATTGATGCAATCATATTTCAGGCCAAGGAAAATGTAAGTGAGCATGTTTGTGAGCAGAGTGTATCTGACATATAACAGGAATCATGTCTAGCCAGTGGAAAGTTTGTTTGCTAAAGTCATTATCACCTTTCTTTTATTCTTAGATATAAGCTTTCTGCCATTCTTCCTCTTAAACCCCGAACACATGCCTTAACTCCTTTCTCTTTTAAATCCCTCCTATCAGATGCAATTAACTATATTGCACATATTTTAGTGATAAAAACCAATGGAAAATTAAAGTCCCAGACATGAAAATCAAATATTAACTTTCTGCACTGATCCCTCAATAAGTCTTTTTAATACTATGAAGTGATACCCACAGTACTAACAACACAGCCTCTGCCACGGATTTTATTTAAGAGTGAAGGCAACAACGAGCTGGAAACGAAAAATGCAAATGTACATTTTCTCCAAGTGTCTCTGTACTTCAGGCTAAATGCATTTTATATGGACAAAAATAATTTTTATTTCCTAACCTGGATAATTTTTAGAGACGGGTTTTGTGGCCATTTACTGTCTTTCAATCAGAGCCTCATTTTTGGTACAAAGGCTTCAATTAAAAATATTGTTGATGCTGCAGAAAACATTGCTTAATGCAGATGAACTGCATTAAGGCAGCATATCAAGAAGGAAACCTCCCTGTGCAGGTGGGTGATTTCAGAGTCTGGTTCTTCTAGCTGTAAATTGCTCTTCTAGCTCCATGTCTCAGTACAGGTGAGAACCAGCCAGAACACCACATACTCAGCTAAACTGGTTGGCATCTCCTAGTGGGAGAAGCTCTTCAGAAAACTTCCATTAAAGTCCTTCCTAGTAGATTGCCAAATAGCAAATACTTGATTAGGAGTAGTAATACCTTGCTTCATAACAGGCCATTTGTTCCTACGAGCCATTTCTCTTGCAGCACTAAGTTAACAGGCAATTAATTTTGTTGAGAAAAGGTCTAGTCAGCTTTCCTGTTGAAGGATATGCAAATAGACTTCCCCACAAACCTTGGCCGCAAATGGCTCCTGCCTTATTAGTTACAATAATGTGATTGCACCTGGTGTCTGGAACCGCCACCATATCTGGAGCACTGTGTTTTTGGAAGATCGATTTCCTCTACGTTAGAAGAACAAAAAAGCTCCAAGCCCCCCATTAATTACGGTGCTTGGATAAAAAGCAGGGGGAAATCCACAACCAAATGTACAAGTAATAACAAAAAACTTACGTGTTCGGGAGATTTTGGGAACGCTGCGAGCTGAATGATGCAGTATAAGGTGTTACTCAGTGTTACTTACCTCCTTTCTGCAGGGAAGTAATTATTACACAGCTGACACTCTGTCCTCTGAAATTCCCTCTGCAAATGGGTTTTGTGCAACGATCCAAGTGAGCCCTCAGAGAAAGAAACCCCCCCAAGCAATTTAATACCTAGTCTCGATCTGCCAATCGATGTTATCAATGGCAAGAAGCTGAACAAACACCTTTCAGTCAAATGAACGAACCAGGACCAACTTAGCCAACGTTTTCTGAGAAATACTGATGGTGACTCTCTCAGGCCCTTATTTTTTTCTGTGGAGGGTGTAAGTTGCTGAATCTTAAATGGAAGCCTGGGTTTATTATAGGTAGAAGAAAATCCTGGCATTTAGATGCATGAAGATAGGAAGGTTTCAAACATCAGCTGAAATCAATGAAACTGAAGTATTAAGTGTTTCTTATCTGAAGTCTAGCTTCCCACAGGACTTGCTCTCTAAATTATTACTAAATATTTAAACAGATTTATAAATACTAATACTGTTCTAAAGAGACGAAACAGATTTGGTTTTTAACAAAAATGCTAAAATTAGTTTTCATAGGAAAAAAAATCAGGGGGTTAGAGTGGTCTTTCATATATTATGAAGTAACCTCAGAAATTAAGCAGTGTGATAGCTACTGTTGAAGGTGTAAACTTTAACGTAAGAATTGTTCAAGAAGGTAAAATGTGAATAATATGACAATCTGTCATGGAGAAAAAGCTATTTTTCTTCTTTAGTCAGTAAAAGGAAACAAATCCCTATCTCTCAGTGTCTCAGGAAAACTTTACAGAATATGTTGTCAAATCTTACATCGACATTGGGTTGCTTTGTCCATAGCATTCATTTGATCAAGAAAGGTCTCTAATGATGTCTTTTATTTACTTGTCAACTAATAACAGTTTTGATTACAGATTTATAGCTCAAATATTTAAAATATTTAAAATATTTATGTCTGTGGTACCAACATTGAATTATCTTTCCTTTAAATTTTAAAGGTAGCTTGCCAGTGAGCAAAATACATGTGAAAATGTCACAGATATCTCTGCTTTCAGGCAGCTGTGATTTCAGGGACATTAAAGGATGCAGTCAAATGCACTTAAAAAAAAAATCTCACAACATTGACTGTGGGTTATCTAGAGCTTTAGTTGTGTAAGCCCGAGCGAGCTATCTTGTAAATGAGCAAATGTAATGGTAGCAGTTGTAAATTATGAAATATCCTGGCCCTAACTGACTTACTGAGTAGAAATCAAATGCATTCAGATCTTTTTAAAAATACATCACTATAGGCTCATTTTAGGGTTACTGTTTGATATCAACAATTAAATATTTGTCAAAGACTTACCTACCAGATTGTTTTCTTCTTGGTTCCAAATTCCTTACATTTTCTGTGTGCCCATTTATGCTTTTTAGAATCAGTCTGTTAGGAAGATGTTAGGCCAGATACCTCTCTGAGAGCAATGCAGTATGCTACCAATTCAGTCGACAGCACTTAGCACACCTGAAAATACTCTTGATTAATTCATCCAGCCTGAAGAATGCCACTAGTTCCAACAGAGGAGAGGCAACAGCAACAAAAAGGCAGAAGAGTGGAAATTATAAGAACCCGGATGCTGCTTTTAACAGTAGCTGGGTAGCTTTTAGCAGTAGATTCTGACTTCAGGTTAGGAAGAGTGGAGGAATCTGGCAAAAATAAGTGAAAAAAGGATGGGGGGAACAAAATACAACCTGGAAGCCTAATCAGCACAAACTCAAGACAAACTATTCACCTATTGTTGATTCTAGAGAATAAAGTATCCTCCTAAAATTTTCCTGCATATTTCGATAGCAGGGACATTGATAAAACCAGCAATGGCCAGCAAACATATTGACCAAAAATAGTTCCATTCCTATCACCAGGACATCAAACTGTCAGAACCACTTTTCTGACAAAAAATATTGGCAAAATTCAAAACAGCTTGCTATCCTTCTAACTTTCCTTTATGTAATCAGGTACTACTTAATTAAGAATTCTATTTAATCTGTGTCTTTGCTGTTATATTTAAATCACTGACTCCAAAATATACCATAATTATCATTTATATGGACTTGAAGGGTTTCAAAGAAGCATTTAATTACAGCTGAAAGCGTGGAAAGAAAACTACACATCAGCTCTAACCACCAGAGTGTTTACAGGGGGGCTTTTCAGTTGCAAAAGGGATGTATATTTTTTTTCCCCCCGCTGTAGAAAAAATACACTTAGCAGCAGAAGCACTTAAGCCTCAGCAGATCTATTGAGTGCCACAGAATATACTTTCTGCGCCTGATTATGGCATGTTTTAGAAGTTACTCTAATGGGTAGTGATGTTACTTTGGGCATTGCTGTCAACTTCCATCGCAGAGTGCATCTACCACAGGCAGCACGAAAAAAAAAAAACCAACAAAAAACCTGGGTAAAGGGAAACAGGGCAGGTGCTGTGTCAGGAATGCATTGCCACGCTCCCTTCTGGGGCCAGGGATGACTGAGGAATATTAAAGAGGGTATCTAGTCTTTCGGAGCAGTAAGAGGAGGATTGGAAATTTATAATGTAGCAAATTCTGCTTAGCTTGAAATACGGAATGAACTGTGCCATGGTGCATATACTTACGTATTCTGTTTTATCAATGTGCCGTTAGAAGAAAAAAATAAACCCATTAAACCCAGACCTTTAACAGGTTTCTGATATTGCAGAAAGAGAGAAACGCAGCAAAAATATTTGTCTATTACTGCTGTTGAAATTTTTATTGGAGGTAGATTGAGTAGGGGATCTAGATCCAGCTCATGAAAAAGATAAAGAAAGTTACCACTGATTTTTATCATATTTAGGTTAGGTCATAAACAGGTTTGCATATTGGGAAAGACATAAAAGAAAAAGTAGAGTTAGTGTTTAAGCTGGAACTGATATTACTAGAGCTATTCTTTAGAGATTTCAACATAAATCCATTTAGGACCATATCATCATCTCCCCTCAGTCCTGAACATTTTGTTCATTTTTTTTAGGTCAAAATAAAAAAGCACTGCTCACAGAGCTTGTGCATCCCTGAGCATCTCTGGTTCCCAGGCTGTTCCTCCGTGAAGCAGACCCAAACGAGCCTAGTGCCAAACGAATCCAGAAAAAGCCATGGAACTGCAAAGCGCTCGGTCATGTCACTGGCTTTAAGCTGACTGCTCTTAGATTAAGTTGTCTTTGTTGTGTGGAGGAGATGTGCCACCCATACAAAGGAAAAATTACAACTTTAAGTTACGATGAAAGCGTTTACATACACAGGACAGGTTATTCTACCTTTATCCAGTGCTTTGTCATCCAGAGGCGTGCAAAACCAGGAACAAGTGGCCAGTCTGCTTCTTGATCCACGGCTGCGTGTGTGGTCTGGAGGGCACTGTGACAGCTGGTACCAAGGCTCTTGTCGCCAGCGCATCGCTCTGCTCTGCAGCCCCGCGTTCAGCCCGCTGTCCCGCCTGCCCCGTGCTCTCCTGCCCCGTTTCTCCAGCTCGGGGCTGGCTGCTTCTCCGTGACAGACGGGGACGAAGGGCAGCAGAGGGAAGGGGCCACCTCAGAACTTCCTCCTGGTTTCTGAGCCATGCAGGCGATTCCTCCCCTTCTTCCACCGCCTTCCCCTCCCTGCTTAGGCTTCGCCCCAGGAGTCCCCAGGTAGAGAGACTGCTATAATACTCGTATCACGGGGCTATGAGAGGAACAACTGTTTCATGATTCCTGCTCCCAAACCGGTTGTCCCACGAGCAGCCTAACCCCATCCGCAGGGTACACCAGCAGGCAACAACACTAACGTAAATTCTTACAAATCTGTGTGGTCTCTCTGAAGAAGCATGGTCAGAACATTTACAGCCAGTCTTGGCACTCGTATCAAGAACTGAAAAAGCAGAAATAGCTTGTGACTTGATTCTCCAACACATCTATTTATTTATTGTTTGTTTGTTTGTTTGCTTTGTTTTACTTTTAGCCATGGAAAAAAAGTTCATGGAATGCAATGTGAGAGGCTACCTCATCTAAACTCAGTCTTGACTTCTAAGAATAGAAACACTGCCAGTACCACCTTATATATGCCATGTATATATATTCACACATATATGCATACATACATGTGCCATACAAGCTAAATTATAAGTGTTCCTGGTTAGACTGTGGCGATGTGAAGGATTTATACTCTTCTCCTCTCATTCATTACGTATTTAGAATCAGAAAATCACAGGACTTTTTCAAATTACTCTGAAAATCCTCATGCAAAAACATGTTTTATTTATATATATATAAAAAAAATTCTTATTGATTAACTGTATCTGAATTTCAAATAACAATGGAGAAAGAATATAATGATTAGAAATGCTTGTAATACAAACAGAGAGTTTCCATCCGTGAAAAAATTACTGATTCATTCATATTCGTCTTGTCCATTCATCTAATTTTGACAGTGAGATCTCTCCGTGGCATTGAGCATAGCACCACTCACTTTGCTGAGAAATTAAGTATCCACTCAACACCAGATTGCTTGGCTGTTATTCGACCGTGTTCACTCTTAATGCTTTTAAAATCCATTAGCTTTCATGCATCCTATCCCACACTGACAATGTTGTTGTACAGAATGAACAGTTACCATTAAGTCAACTGGAAAATAAAACAAAACATAAAAGTTAGCTGTGAAAACAGGAGACTTTATACATATTGTTCAGAAAATGCCAAGTGCAAAACCATGTAAAAATGTAGGAACATCAACACATTTCCTGGGCTTAAATAATAAACATTCGTATCAGGGTGCTGTGGGTTCCTCAGAATTACTTTTTCTGTTTTTTTACAGAGAATTTAAGGAAGAGAATGATGTCTTGTATAACTGATTAGGTATTAACATTAGCTGAAGATGACATGAGGGGATATTGATAATGCATATGATTTATTATAGCCATATATGCTGCATAATGCTACACCAACTAAACAATTATTACTGGCTGTACTAACTCTCCATTGAAACTAATCTCATGCTCATTATATGGGAGTTTATTCGTCGCACAAAATATCAACCAGACTCATCTATTCCACACAATATAAACAAGAGGTGCGTGTTTTATTAGAAATTACACCATAGCAGAGAAGAAACTTGTGAATTACCCCTACAATATTAGTCTCTGGTTTGGGAGATGAACAGAGAATTTTGTCACATCTTAAAGAAGGTACAAATGTGTTTTGACTTAAAAAAAAATTAGTAACTATTCCTTCTCAAAAGCCTTCATAGTCAATAGAATTTTAAGGATGCTACAACAAAAAACAAACAAACAAAAAAAACCCCAACACCAAAACACCCAAACCAAATCAAACAAACAAAACCAAATAAAACCAAAACACTGAAACCAAACCAAACAAACAAAACCAAATAAACACAAAACACCCAAACCAAACCAAACAAACAAAACCAAATAAACACAAAACACCCAAACCAAACCAACCAAACCAAACCAAATAAACACAAAACACCCAAACCAAACCAACCAAACAAAAAACAACCAAACAAAACCCCAAACCAAACCACAACTCCAAATCTTTAAGTATAACTTTAAGGTATGCTTTTAAGTTACTTGGATTTTGAATAGACCTGTCTCCAAAATAAAGCCTCGGTGCGGTACAGCCTGACCTCACGGACACTCGAACACAGACCAGAGCCCTTGGTTTACCAGAAACTGTAACAATTTCAACCAAAGGCACAATCTGAACTCTTGCAAATTTTGAAACCTTTGGTGAATTTCATATCTGAATCCTAATTCTCTTCTCTTGGACTGATCTTTAACTTTTCAGGTTTATCCTAAGAAATACTTTCAGAATCATATATTCTAAAAAAAACTTCATTTGAGATATTATCTCCATGAGATAAGAAAGCTGTTACATTTTCTGTGCTGAAGGACCTAAGCTCACGGTCTACTGTTGCTGTGACACACCTCATGGCTGCCCTACCGCAACCTTGTTTCTTAACAATAATTGTTAGGATTTCAGAATCTCCATCAGCATAAATTAGCTGAATTTGGTTTATGGCTCTTGACCCCAAATCCCATGTCTTTCAGCAATAAAGGTATAGATTTATACATATATATATATATATATATATTGCTTTGTGAAAGAACGGAGTGTCCCTAAAAAAAAGGTGCATGATGTAGCAAGAAAGTGACAGAGCTCTGGGCAACAAGATTGAAGCGCTGGTTGTGGGATGGTTGTGCTGATTGAAAAGATGCAGGAGGAACAGCTCAATGTCCTGGTACAGGTTTACATTATAGAAGAGTAAGGCAGGAAAGAATATGTGTATAAACCTGTGAGAATAGGAGAGCAGTGCAGATCATCAGCACCAAGTCTGGGTCGTAGACTGGACAGGGGCAACACACATACATAAACCCCAGACACTGTCACTTCTTTTGCTGCTAGTGGGAGACCAGTCTGTCCCCACTGCTCCCGACAGTGCCTTGCTGCTGCCACTGCTGTGGACCAAACCTCTAGAAAGAGTGCAGACACAGTACTAACCTTGTACCCATCAGTTAAATTTAGAAGCATTTGCATACGTCTGTTCTCTCCAAGAGGGAAAAAGGAACTCTCCCTAGTGGGCACAGCTAATGCTACACATGGTATTGCTACACATTGGAGTAGCAAGATGTCAATGCTTAATGAGGGAAAAAATGAAACTGGAACTAAAAGTGCTATGGAAGAACAAGCAAGAAATGAGCAAAAAGGGCAAAGGGTCTGGTATTTTGGGGGTTTGGTGTTTTTTTTCTTCTGCTCTGTTTAATTTATTTAACAAAAAAAAAAAAAAGAAAAGATAGAACCCATGTGTATACAACAGACCTAGTCTTTTAAATGGGCAGCATTATGATTATTTTAGGACCTGGTCTCAACTAACAAATGCAGAGTTTACTGCCAAGAGAAAGCAACAGCCCTCACAACATTACTATATTCTATACTGTTCATCAACAATATCCTTGCTAAAGAAATTTTGTGTTAGAAATGTTTCAAGGTTTGTTGCTTTCTTTACACACACACACACACACACTTTGTAAAATAGCACACACAGGGAAAAACCATACAAGTAAAACCTCACACAGTGCATGCAAATCCCCCACAAGTCCAGAAAAATCCTAACTGAAATTATTTCAAGGTTTCTACTGTTGAAATAATACTAATGTTACTGGCAACAAAAATAATCAAAGCAATAATAATTTTGCACAGCTCAGCCATAAAATCAATCAGGTTTTTCACTCTCATCCATCATCTCTGCTCCTTACCATCCCTGTTGTAGCTTTCCATGTGGAAGTAAGGAATTATTGATTGAGCAGTTTGTTTGCATACCAAGGCTGAGTGGTAGTTGCACAACAGGCTGATAATACTTAATAGGAAAAGACTGTTAAGTTCCCAGAGATCAAGTTCAAACTGAGCCAAGGGCTGGTTAACAGAAAGGGGCACTTTGATAATTTGCTTTCTAGCATAGATCCTATTTATTCATTTTTAAAATATAAATATCAAGATTTAATATGTTTTTTTCTAAATAATAAGTTGCTCCTGTGAGGGAAAATATCCCCCTGACATCAACTCTGGGTGTGCTGAATCATTAAGACAGTGCTCTCACACACCAACAGTCAAACTAGGTAACGTGAGTTTGAGGCACCGTAGAGCTGAAGGCAGGTAACTTCCCTGTGCCTCTGGGCAGTTTAAAAGACTTTGCCTATAAATGAAAACAAAGACAGACAGATAACCCACTTTATTTAGCATAGGCTAGCGCTACTGGCTGTATTTTTACAAGTCTATTTAAAACTCTCCCTAGTACGCAGGTATCGGGGAGATGCACCTGAGCTGCAGTTCATTCTGCCCGTGCTGAACAGGGCTGGGCACCGCTGGGCAGTGAATGCTCGCTACACCGCTCCTGGGCGACGTGCTTCTTAAGGCAAATTTGGCACTATGCACTGAGTTCACGATTTGTGAAAATATCCTCATTACTTCCTGTATAGCTAAGCATAAGTAAAGTTTTCTGCAGAGCTGCACACTAAGAGAGAGTTTTGGAAAATTCCAGAAAAAAAGCCTATGCATAAGTATAGAGAATCAAAGTCAAATCATCCCAAACTTCAGCTTTCTCTATCCACCACAAGACATTTGCATTGATGTAATCTACTACTGGCTCCTTCTTGCAATAACCGGAACAAATCTCCTGCAGATAAAATCCTTGTATATATGAAGCTGCTTTCATAGCATTTTTTGTGATTGATAAGTTTTCCCAAGTCATCTTTTTTACCTTAACTTCCAGCCTTTTCACTGAGCATCTGTTAGCTAAAATGAAGCCTATAATAAACATTTATGTCCCTCTTTATGCTGATTGTTGTTGACACCTATGTGGCAAGGCTGTAGGAATATATCGAATATTTATGTAGCAAGAAATTGCACCTCCAGCCTATTAAACATTGAGTGGAGCAGCTGGGATTCTCTAAATGCATTCAGGCCACTAGCTGCATCCATTATTTATCTACATTACTAGCTGCATTGGCAAAGATTGTTCACTCTTTCTCCTCTAACACCTGACGGCAGCTGAATGGGAGCACATCCTTTTTAACCCCCCCAACATCCCCATCCCTCCTGAATTACGTTCTGGTTTGCATTCTCATTATGATGAAGTAGCAATTTGAGAAAGTCAAAAGCCACTGCACGCTTTCTAAAAGAAAGATGCTATTACGGAGCCTACTGGCTCCTCTTAATAATTATTTACGTTACAAAAGCACCAGCCAGGGACACTTTTGTTAAGTAATCTGCTGTGTACTTTAGTAATTCTGACCGTTGTATGAAGTAGGCCTGGTCCCAAGAAAGTCATAAACTAATTTAAGACAGAAGTTAGAAGTGTGGCGTCAGAGAGGAGGAGGAAAAGGGAAAAAAAATAATCTGTTGGTTACATGGATTTACTTCAGACATATCTTATGAATCCACTGCCTGGCAGTTGTATTGAATAAAATTAAGAATGTTATTTTTATCCCTTTTAAAAATTCCTATCTATGCAAAAGTATTTAAACTGGGTGGGCTTTTCCCCTCCCCTGCACATAACTTTCATTCTGTCAGGGATATTCCCAGTGCTGAGTGAAAGTACTCGGCATCAAAAAGGTAAGAAGAGAGGGAAAGAGTGGATGGTTTCAAGTCCACAAAACTAGCTGTGAGATGAAGAGGAGACTTCAAAGTCACCTACATCTCCTTGATTCTGGCATTTTCCAGCTACATTGTTGGTAACAGAAACTGTGAAATACAGCTCCTGCTTCCTAAGGAGAAATAAGATCAGGAAACCAGATTACAGACTCATATCGTTGCAGCCCAGTTTACTGTTTTAGGGCGTGAAGATGACTGGAGATCAAAGGCAAGGACGTTAGAAATCTCTGCTAGTAAACTCATGCTGTATACATGTATAGCAAAAGATAATAATCCATAACATATCTGGTATTTCACATCGGTCTTTAATATATCTGCTCGCCGTTTTGCCCAATTGAACCAATCAATGCTGTTCTCTTCAATGTAAGTTACAAGGTTTTGTCAGATGATTCTTCTCCTCAAACGATAGGTACTGGGTTTTGTAGCACTAGTGCTAGACTGGCAACATGTTATCTCCCAAAAAGCTTCTATGCATATTTCTGTACCGTAGGGCAGACCTTATTAGAATACGCATGTTGGACAATACTTCTAATGTGGTGAAAATATCCTCATTTGCATTTACCTTGTCCTCCTTTTGTATCAGAAGTTTTGTAACTGGAGCAGTTACCTTTTAACAAACTAACGCTACTCCCCTGCAAATCTTACATATAAGCAAAACAGTCTCCAAAACTGAAATCTAGAAGTTTACAAGTTTATATATCTCAAAGAGGAGCACTGAGGAAGCATGTGCATCAGCCTGTGCTAAGGCTTAACCTGTGTTAGCACGAAGCCAGTTGTAAGGCTTTGGCACTGATCTATTGTAGATGAATGCAGATGGGTTAATTAGCATTGATAATACACAGCTGTGGGCTGGCTTCAGGGGTGGGGGGTTGGTGGATGTAGGTAAGTGCAGCTGTGGCTGGTTCTGGTAAGGGGTTGAGAGCCAGTGAAGGGGGAGCAGCCGAGGAAGAAGAGCAGAGGAAGAAGCAAGAAGAGAGAGAGCATGCCCTGAGTGAGGAGGAGAGATGAGGAGAAGGCAGCAGAGGGGCTGGGATGGGGAGTGTGCCAGCAGGAGATGGTAATACCAAGACCTTGTTGCAGCTGGATTATCAGTATAGCATTCTGCACTGACGGCTTCGTTTGGCGTTCCTGTAACACAAGAGGAGCTGCGGGCAGAGAAGTGCCGTTGGTCTTTCTTCCAGAGATCCCAAGACCTTTTACAGACATCAATTAACCACTTCAAATCCCAGCCATATACTTCACTAGGCTAATCTTGCTGCTGTGGGCCTGAAACACTCATCACGACATACTCAGTTCTTTGGGTCAAGAAAGATGAAAGAAGTACACTGCAGCGTTGAACGTGTGTCGAAAAATCTCAGTGTCTCAGGCAAGGAGGCACAGCAGGACCCACTTCACACACACACACACAAATGGTAAAAGAAAAACAAATTTGGTCAGGGTTAGAGAGTAGGTCAGTGACAGAAACAGAAGGAGAAAATAGGCTCGGGAGCATATCCCATTGTCCTGCTTTACCCAGCTCATTCTTCAGTTATGGGACCCACACTTCCTGGGCATGAATCATATTGTCACCGCTGTTACTCAGTATTGCCTAGAATAGCCGTTGTTTCTACTTGGGTACTATCTTCTACCTCTTCTTTTTCCTTATAAAATCAATGATAGGTGTTTCTACTTTTTTTTTTTTTTTTTTTAAATGAATGTCACCAGTTAAAAATTTGAAAGGCATTTTTGTCTTCACGAAAAATGCAGTTTCTAGAATAGATAGTTTGAAATCATGTGTTTATAAAAAAAAATCCATAATTCGATTAGATACTGTACATTATTATGGGCATTTAGTAAAAATTTATGATTGGCTGCAGTAGGATAGTACCAGCTCTTGCTCTGGAGCAAGTCAAAAGAACATCATGAATCAAGGGCAAGAGAAGTGTCTATTTGGCAAATATCTCTGGAACTTTAAATTTAGTTTAATTTGGGACCAAAGCAGATCTTTAATAACAAGTGTGATCTAATTAAAATACCAAAAGCTTTACCTTAGAATTTTCTCTTTTGATAAGTTCCTTGCATCAGAGAATAGTTCATAGTTTCTTACTGATTACTTCACAGTCACGTGTATACTCAACCTAAAACATCAAAAAAAATCACTTCACTGCATCAGAAGCAGTGAAACAAAAACGTCAGCTGCACTGGAAAAAATCTTTACAGGGATTTGGCCACTCTCAGGAAGAGAGCTAAGATTTTGCTGTAGCAGGCAGGCATTGTGAGTTGAAACTAAATCAAATTATTAGTGGCCATACAAAACCAGTGATTCTTCTCATCTTAGTCAGACCTCAATTTTCATTCATTTTATAGCAAAAAAACATCCAGAAGGAGGTCCAAGGTGTTATATATCCTGTTCCTTTTCCTTAGTTATGTGTGTGCCATTTCTCACAGATCCACATTCTAAGTAGAATGTCATGTTTTACTCCACATGGGATGTTATTCAGACGTGTTTACGCACTGCTTGCTTCTAAAGATCTGAGATTATCAACACGTAGTACAAAGAAAGGTAATGAACTGTTCTACAACCCAACGCTGACAAGACAGCAGAGTGCTACCTTTGGCTTCCATTCAAGCTGAATCTACACTTCCTTCACCTGCTCACAACAGTTCCTGACAAAGTCAACACCCACTTCACACGGACAGATACGTACGCATATGTGTCTAGAAGGACTCCAGACCTAGGTTAATTAATCTGATATAAGGTGCAAAGGAAGTATTGCGTGAAATTAGGGGGATGAATTTATCTAAGATCAGTCTATCAGTTATTATATTTAGTCCTTTTTTCTTTCATTCATACTAATTTCAGAAGCAGGTTCTAGAACATTATTAGCTTATTCATTTCTTTCTCATGTAAAATTCATCAGTAGAGGTTTGATTTCCACTGTTAGTGTTTGGGTTTTTTTTTTTTTTACTTTTTTCTTTCATTGTATCTATTATCTAATCATAGCTAAAAATCCATCAATTTTAGGTGACATCCCATTTTCCTAGTGACACTTGTTAATGAAACAGCTTTCATTATATAGTGATTCTTTGCCTTTAATTTATTTATAGAATTCTAGGAAATGTACTTGCCCTAATTCAATTCACACTTTAATAGTGCATCAGTTCAGCTTAACAAGTGGCTCTCTGCATCTAGAATCCAGTTTCTGTTCTCTGCTGCTCTTAGTTTCTTCTGTGATTCTTACGAAAGCTCAATAAAAAAGCATCTGCTACTTCTCCATGAAGGTTTAACATTTCACGATTCATTGCTTTTGTTATGTACGTTTAGTTACATATGCTATGTTGTTTATGGTATGTTGTGTATATATTGGTTTTAGTCCTGATCACACTAAAGGAGGAATAGATTCGTATGATAACATATTCTAGGAAGAATATTTTAGAGAGGCATGGCAAGTTTGCATAAATGGCATCACATTAGAAAAAGTTTTAAAAATTACAATACTAAAGCAAATAATTGATTTTTCTGAGGCAACGCAAACAGCAGACAAATAAAATGTATCTTTGCTAATGGACCTCTTCAAGGACTTCTTAAAAGTCTTAAGACTTCCAAGCAGTGCAAATAACAAAGAATAATAACAACTAATAACTCATCTCCACAAAGTTAAGAGAAGAAAACTCTCCCTAATTTTGATGAAATCGGGATTTTGCCAGATGTCTAGCTTCTGAATTCTGTAGGAACCACCTCCCAAATAGCCAGCATGTCACAAGATCACACTGACAGGGAGAAAGTTTGTATTAGGTATAGCTCACTTTGATTTGCAGAAAATAACTGATCGTGACAGAATAGTCTTCTCAGCATAACTCTTCAGCTCTTAGGATGACACTAACGATAAGACAGATTTGTGGACCCAGGCTTTCTTCTAGGTATACCAACATCAGCTTCTGCTACGTATATAGCATTTTTTTCAACCCATAGTGATTACGGGAATTTTTAACTGAATAAACCCAAATAAGAAATTTAAAGGGCTCAGAAAGCAAAATACTCAAGGAAGTGTTAGTATCCTTAAGTGCAAACAGCTTTTCAGTGCCCTGTGTTATCTTGGGGGAAACTTCATGACATAATCAGCATGGGCCACTTCACAACATGGATTATATTTTTTAATAACAAAGCCATCTTGCTCTTATCCTGTTCATCAGCCCAGATACTCTAAGAACAGAAATTATTAAATTTAAAGACAGTTCCAGCAGACATCTAGCAGCCGAGTTTTCTTATCAACTGACATGAACAAAAGACTACAAGAACCAGGATTAACAATAAAAAGATATAACACTTCGAGTGCCCAGAAAGTGTGAGAGAGAAAAGAGCTGCTGAACAAAATATATGTAAGTGGGTGAATACAGAGTGATGAACTTCTTTTTTAGAAGGTATAAAATAGGTCATTGTTCATTTTCATCTGTACTGAACTCACACTGATCTTGGAAAATATCTGCTGTGGTTTTAGAACTCTGAATATTGAAAATGATTAAAGGAAGTCACTGACGTTACAAACAGAACCCAAGCAGATGCAATACCAGCTTCCTCCATTTCCCACTGGGCTTTTGGCTAATCCAACTCCAGTCTTCACCTGGAAATCTTGCAGAGGGTGTCAGGTCATCACAATCAAGTAAGAAAGAGTGCCAAGTACAAAATGCCTGCCATACTGTTTTCTAACAAAATAAATGGATTATGTCACAGATAAAAACCTCTAAATTGCACTACATTAAATAAAGATTTGGTTTTATAGATACTTCTTGTTTTAGTACTTTATGCAAGGAGGCATAAACCTGATTATTTTTCTAGATGGCAATATATAAATCTTCTCTTTAAAAGCAATGAGGTACAAAGGTGCATGAAGAAACACTTTCTCCACGTGTGTTTGTGCCAGATAGGAAAACATCATTAATGGGCCGATTTCTCCATCAGCCCTTAACGTAATTTAGTAAGTATGGGCTGAGCCTAGCAGGTAAATATTTCTGTAATCTCTGTCAGAAAGGGTAACAATATCAGAAGCCAGGAATTTAGATGCCTGCACCATTTCCAGGTGAGAAGAGCATTCACTCCCCACTTTCAGTGACTTCTTGAGATACGATTGAGGGAGTTTCAAGCCTTTAACTAACATGTTTAATCACATTTCCAGAGGAGCTCCAGCCTGGTATCCATTTGTAAATAAGCTTGTTACTCTCCAGAGCAATCATTTGGTGAAAAATTTATTAATGTCATTATACTAAAAAGCTTGTTGGACATAGCGGGACAGAAGCGTTATGTTTGCTGTGCGCTAGTGTAGCTCATCAAATACAATGTTTGCCAACACCAATAACGGCCGTAGGCCTTCCACTCGTCTGGCAGCGTGAGGCCTTAGGATTTGCCTGAGCTTGTCTTGGCCTGAGATGGTTAGCTTTTAGCTTTTGCAAATACACATAGCCACTGCGCAACAAACAATAGCCCCTGAAGTTAACTGGGGATGCTGACAACTCACCTGATCAACTCTGTGCTCCAGGATCACCGTTGGCCTAAGGATCCAGAGGGATTTTAGAAAAGGCACAGGTATTGGTAAATTTTCTTTCGTAACTGCTTTTAAAATACTATTATTAAGGAGATTTGTCTGGATTAACTTGGACTAGTATTATTGCAACCAGATTGGTAATAGCTCTTTGTTGTGTTTTAATTACATTATTAGGATTTTAATTAGGATGAGAAATCATTGGCTTTCTATATAAGGGGTACTATATTTTTGCTTATAACAAGAGTATTCTGGGTGTATACATTGGATGCATATATCCTAAGAGACTTGCAAACTTGAACTCATTATTTACAACCAGTTGAATGTTTGTGCACCAATACAACCCTACAGCATGTGGTACACTTCTTAGAAATCACGTACCTTAAGTGGTAAGCATGCTGAAAAGTTCTGGTAAGGAATTTTTCAACATAGTAATGTTCTTCATTAGAAGTCTGCAATTCCTCTAAAGCAAACAAGTTAATAGAGAATGTTCGTTTCAGAATGTTTTTAATAGAACAAAGCAGAGAGAGGTCATAATTATTTGAGGAGCAAATTATAATATTTTCAGGGTTTTTTTTAAACCACATCAAGATGTAACTTCTCCTCAATCTGCTTGCCTTAGATTCAGAGCAACCACCTCTCAGAATTTTATCACGATTACTGCATGATTCCATAAAACACGAACCGCTGAAATTATTTTTCATGAAAATTGTAGCATTACCAATTTCAGGCTCTTTTCTGCACACACAGGATTTAAAAAGTGCTTAGGGAGGAAATTAAGAATGTTGTATGTTCTGCATAGGCTTGTACACAGAGATCTGCAAGCACACGAGTTGTTGTGTTGCTCAACGTTTGCTGAAGCGTCTGAATCTGGTCTTGACAGCAACCTTGTTCACAGCTGCCCTGAAACCCCATAGACAAACCCAAATTGTCCCTGCATCTTACGAACGCCTATCTATTTATCCTTAATGTCCTTAAGTAGGGAAATTCCCTCTTCCCGATTTTAAGCATGGGAAAGTAAGTACCACAAAGAGATGGTTTTGCCCACTGTAATCTAATGCCTGTTACGGAGGTCTGACCTAAGAGGTACTCAACAAGGCTTCCTTTCTGTGAGTATTCAGCAAGAAAATTAGGATAGAAGTCATATTATTATTTTCATTCTTTATTCATGTTTTGATATTGCCCAGAACTCAATTAAAATCAGGCCCCATTATACTAAGCATAATCAAAACCATATATCAGAGGAAATTTTATGCTATATGAATGAAAGTGTCTTTAATTGTGCTTTCCAGCACCGCATATACAGTCTTGTAATCATTTCTACTGAGATTATTTTTATTCATAAGTGGTCAGGCCAGTAATATTTTTTAAATGGAAGGTTTTATTATGGAAGAATAAATGTCATTCTCCTGCTTATAAAAAAGCAGCAGAGAAAACCAGGTCAGGCAACGCCAGTTCTGAGAATTGTCATTTTAGCACGATTACTTTGATTATCTGTAATCAAAAAAACAGCTTCAATTATCTGTAATCAGAGCTGTTAAAAATGTTTGTAATAAAGTCTTCAGCTCCACTGGACCTGGGAACATTTTAATACTTTATAAAAATCACACATGCCCCATCTTTGTGACTTTGGGAACATGATGACGCAAATGATGCAGTATCCTAATCAACATTATATAGAGTATGCATTACTTCATTTAATATTTTTTTTTCATTTTTAATTCACTGACATAAGCTTCTCCTTCTTGATAAATCTGCCCAGTCCCCCTGCTAAATCACTTCTTTTTCTCAGAGACTCCTGATTTTCCCTCCAGCACTTTTATGCCATTCTCTCTTAGGCTTCCTCTGTGTTCTATATTCTGTTTCTGCTCCTCACATCAACAGAGGAATAAGTTCAGATCAACCTTCTACTTCACCTGATGCAATTTCGCTTTTCTTCTTGGTTTGGCTCTCCTCATATATGTGGGAGGTTTGATAAAATTCGGAGTGAAGATCTTATTTGGTAAAGATTTTAAACCAAGGGTCACCACACTGGAATTATTTTCAAGAGATCAGAACAAAGTTTTAAAATGCTAAAATATACAAATGTGCAATACATAAGAAGGAACTGCTATAATCAGACAAGTCTTTCATGTGCTGCCCA
>JAVJGJ010000060.1:68073990-68090623 GCA_035590215.1 Microhierax caerulescens | reverse complement strand
AGTGAAAGAGGAGGATTTCAAAGGCTCAAAATGAAAAGGGATGGAGTACATGGTTCATGTTGTATGACCAAAGAGACACTGACCACCTCCCATCTCTTTTGTCACTAGCATAGCTGCACCCAGTTCCACCTTGTGTAATATTCCAGCAGAATATTACTGGAGACAAAAGACAATACTCCTGGCAGCCCGATGAAAAACAAGAAATAGAAGTGTCTTAGAACATCTCTCTTTTCATGTTTATGATTGCAATGAATCAGAGAACACTTCCTTTGGAAAGGAAAGAAAAAGGAGGGAGGATAAAACTAAATAAAAAGATCTTTCTTTTTCTTAAGGAATAAAAATTTTATTCATCAAATGGTAGATTCACTGTAGATTCCTGAGCTAATTTTTTTTTTTTTTAAAGCTTTAAGTGTAGGCTTATATGGCATAGGAACAAATACATTAAAAACACATTAATCAGGGAGTTCTTAGTGTAGTAATCCTAAAAATCATTGCTGGAAATCCATACCCCTTTTGCACTGGGAGCAATCATATATTCCTCCCATGCTCTCAGAAACTCAAATATTTCCAGTGTAGTTCATTCTTATTTTCATTCTTATGATCCCCAGTTTAAGGTATCTAAAATTAGTTATGTGCAGCATGATTTCTACATCAGTCATTAACAATGCTCATTATTTAATCCATCTCTCAAATTTTATTTAGTAGAGACTTAAAGCAATAGTTGCAGCCATCACCAGGGTGCCCATTTATTACATATTTCCCATGCAGAGAGAAGTCTGTTTAATCACCACAATTTTTCTCTATCAATTCAATTTGCATAAGGGCTGGGCAAGTGAGCAGGATGAAAAATCGAAACCAGCTAATGTTATTGATTAGGAAGATCTGACCCCCAAACTAAGCTTCATTAATTATTCTGGCTTCCACTTTAGAAAGCAGAAATTTGGAAGTTTTAATGACATTACTTCATTGCATGAAGCATCAATATCATTTATGATGTCTATGTCATTACAGACTCACTAACTGCATGCAGCCTTTAATGTGACAGGTACCGTGTCATAAGCTTATACGTGATGATGCAATCTGGGAGTAAATACAATCCTGAAAGTGTCTAAGTTCAGTGTTGATAAAACTGTACAGTGATGTTTGCAATGCTAATCCAAAGCAAGAAGAAAACTGATTAAGGACTCTGCTTTAGCATTTAGGTCTCTTGCAAACCAATTTTCAGAATAGCCCACAAATCCTACTGATTTCATCTGTGAGAAGTAGGCACTTAGGGTACTAAACCCTAGCTTCCAGTGGATTTTCTGCACCGGACAAATTGCAAATGTGTTAGACAATGATGTTTGATGCAACATTTTAAATAAAAGACATTTTTAATTTTTTACCTGACACAAAAAGAAGAAATAATGAATATGTGACTCAAGCACACTCACAGCTGAGAAAATTAAAGGGGAAAAAAAGGAAAGAGTCAAACTACCCAAGTATCTCCTTTTACTTTAAATATGTATTAATTCTGCAGCATATACGTTCAACATTAATTATAGGGTGTGAGAAACACTGTTAAATTACTTTGGAGGTAACAGTATAGCCAAATCCAAGATTCCATATGAAGTTTTATTTTCCACCATCTAAAAGTGCATTCAGTGTAAACTGCTTATCTTCTGTTATTTTACTTATCGGATGTTTAGGATATAACTGGCTCTTAAGGAGCCTTACATCCTGTTGTTGAAATGTCAAACGGTCCCCAAACAGGTTTTTGGCTTTGAACACAAACTTTTCTGTATTTCTTTCTGACTCCAGCACTTTCATTGCAACTGCTATGACATTATGTGGGACGATTATATGTTCATTCTTTTCAGAAAACTGCGCTTGTCCATGCAAAACATGGTTGTGTGGATTTTTTTATATCAGACAAGAAACATGAGGGAGAGACGCATGGCAAGGCTAAATAGGGGCATTTAGCTCTCAGAAACAAACATAAAATATTGATAGCCTTTATAGGAAATGCATGTGATTTTGCCAACTAAGAGACAGAAAACGGCACTTAGGCACAGACTGTGCTCCCACAATCCATGCACACGTACAAGCAGCCTAACATCAGTCATTCTGCTTCTACCGCAAATGTTGTTTTTCCAGTGTGCATTATCCCAGTGGATTTCACTGTTTGCTACCTATCACTCAAGAGACCAGGACTGTTGCATAGAAAACTCAGGAGGTAAGTGCCTTTACCACCTCGAGCTTCAAATATTCCAGCAGGTAAATAACTATGATTAAATACTACTGAGCCACTCATCAGATTAACTCAAATAACAATCCCATATTTCAGTCTCTCTAAAAGCATATCAGGGTCTCTGCTCTTCAAATAAGATGAGCAGTCCTTTGAGCTACCATTTTATTGACCATTTTAATCGTAGCATCTACCAATCTGAGGTTAAAAACATCAACAGTATGAAGGTAATAAAATCAAGTCAGAGACATATGGAATAGCAATAGTTCTTTTGAGCTGTTGCAAATATTTTCCAGCCCTGACTAATTATATACTCATTCACCCAACAGTTCAAATTAGCCATTCATTGTTAAACCTCATTTCTTGTAATGCATATAAAATAACAAATGATAGCTTAATAGATTTTTTTTAACTCACGCGCTGTTTGCAAAATGACATTTTAGTGCTGCCATCACGTGAAGGTGTCACAGAAAAACAAATCCTTTTGTTTCCTTCCTAGATTTTTTCCAATGACTAAGGCAGATTTTTTTTTTTTTAAAAAAAAAACAAACAGAACTTAGTGCTTACTTACTATTCTGAGACATTTTGATTCAAATAAAATGATTTTTTTCTTACATCTTGGGCTAAAATCAAGAATTTTAAGAAACCTTTTGAAATACCATTTTTTCCTTGAATGTATTTCAACGAATTCTCAGATGGCCCTAGAAAAGGGTCTTGATATTCCTATGGCAGCAAGAAGCTTATTTCAATAGGAATTAGTGACACAAAATACAAAACTTAACTAGACCTATGAGTGCCCTACTATTAGAAGGCTTAAAGGGAATGAAGCTCTCTCCTACCTTGAAGGGAGAGAGGCCAGCTGCATCTATTCTTACTTATGAGACTTAACAACACCTGGAATTCCACAACCTGCAGCCCTCTTCAGCAGGGATTCGTGCGTGTCCTGCACGTGTGAATGATAGATGGTTACTGGTAATACAAGCAGGAAAGCCCTGAAACATATGCTGTGGAGCAAAGGTATCTCTCTGACCAGCTGTGAGTTCCAGGTTGACTGTGAAACCTAAATTCAGAGAGACAGGTTGAACAGCTCTGTCCTCGGGAGCAGGACTGTTGGCTAACGGCGTGGTTTGCTCTGGTTTTCTCCTTGGAGAACTCGAACTCGGCACAGGCTGAGCCCAGGAGAGAGAAATTCATATTGAACCCAACTGCCTTGCTCACATCAACAGGGATGCGTCCAGGTTTAACTGCCAAGTCACCTCCAGTATAACGGCTCTGACTGGACACCAGTCCACCAGACAAGCACCAACCTGATCTCAGATCGATGCAGGCAGCCTGGTGGTGGCCAACCTGATATCCCCCCCAGCCACCGAAAACACAACCTCACACCGAAACAATGCCTGCTGGTTTAGATTTACCTAGACTGGAGCAGACGTGGCCCAGTTTCCCATACCATTATAGCATGATTTTTTGTGACTAATACTAAATACCTGAGCAAGCCAGATACTTTGTGACCGGTCTTTAGAGATAACCAACACCTTCAAGCTCTGATCCCATTTTACTTTCTTTATGCTATGCAAACATACACATGGTTATCCTACCCCTTTTGATTGTGCCCTCCTTTTCCCTCCTTTATCTTCTTCTGAATAACAGGGATCTAGATGGCCAAGAGTTTCTTAATGGCTAGGCGTGAGGAAAAAACACCCGTAGAAATTACTAAAGAGATGTTAAACACCCGAGTGAGCAGTACAGCCCAAAGTGAGGGCCTGAACCATAGATTTTGTTTAGTTTTTTGAAAACCAGATCTTTCACTGTAAAAACCAGTGTAAAATACAATAGCCGTATTGGTACCTGGCAAGGAATTTGTGTCTTTTATCAAGTCCTGTGTGGAAAATCAGGGAAGTAACACTTAATATTTACATTACAGAACTTTTGCTTCTCCTTCCAGAGGAAAATTTAGTAATATTACATTATATATATATTTTCCTATTGGAATATTTTAATTTTAGGAAAACAACGTTATAGAACAAGAAGCAACATTTCCAGGAAAATGGCAAGACATATCTGTGAGCATGCGTGCGTGTTTCTAACTTCAACTGCATAAATGACATCACTTTGAAAAACAAACAGTGACTGATTCCTCAAAATCTGTACAAAACACAGAACAGTTAAAGACCATAGTATACAGAAGTTAAACTTCAATTTAACTGTAGCACACGTAACATGAAGTCTTATTTTTTTTCTCTTTAAAGAAGAATTGTGGGATTCTAAAGAATTAATAAATATAAAGAAGAATTTAGCAGTTACTGGTTGTGGTCCTGCTATACTGTACTGGGTTTTTCTCTCCTTATGTGATGGATAGGTAAATACGACTTCTCCCTCTACGCTCCAACAGACAGTTATCTACATCTCACCGTCTACAGACAGAAGAGGCGATACCCAACTCGCAGGAGACATGGCTAGGGATTCAGATGGAGAGTCTGGAGGGTAAGGGATTTGCTGGAGCTGTTGCTGCAGACTTGCTGGGCTGGCAGGGCTCTGGAGGGATAAGTGCAACAGCCAGAGGTATTATATCCAGCACTGACAGATATGTGTGGGGTCTCAAGCACAGGAAAAGCAGACTGTACCGTAACTGGGAAGTGAGGTGAATTTGAGCAGAGCCAGTTGCTCACTAATATCCTTGATTAAGTACTTCAGAAACATCCGATTAACACATTTTATAAAATAGAGGGGGAAATGCTTTAAGCACATCCGTTGAACTCAGTGTACAGTAAGGTTTGCTCACAGGCTTGAGCCTTAGAAGTCAGAGTTCTTTGAAAGCTAAGAGAACGTCTTTGTTTTCTTTATGTTTCCTCTGCCAAGAGTCAACAAAAGCTCAGTTGAAAAGAACCAGCCAAAACGTCATTCTCTGTGTGACTAAGAGAGGTGAGGAGATTTGCACTTTGAATAGTAATAAGCTACAGACTCTATTCCTAATTGAAGGCTTCACTCCCCCCCAAGATGGATTTCTTTGCTCATTAAGCACCAAAGGATCCTGCACCTTTATAGCAGGATGTTTCAGAAGATAGAAATCAGTCAAGATAAAGGGTATATAAGATCTATATAACTTTTCTCTCAAAGAGCTTTCCAAGTCATCTACATTTTTCCTGTTTAGTCTGTTTCCCTATGAATCTGAGACCATGTTATTCCCTACGCTTTAGCAGTGCTGTTGATTAAAGCAACAGGATTATTGATAACAACATTCAACATCAGCAGGATTTGCAAATTCCAAAATTCCAGTTGGACCAGCTTCCTAACCAAGTCAATTAGATTCACAGGCCAAATTTGTATCGGATGTCTTCAATACAGTTTATCTCAGGTAGTATTTGTTCAGATGTTAAGATAGCGGTGTCAGATTTTGATTTGGTCTGCAACAGATTAGTTCCAGGTTCATTCAGCTCCTGAAATCCATCCTGGTCTCTCCCCTGCTAAACAATGATGGAAAAGGTCATGCAAGGTATAACTGTATTGACTTTGATGGATGGATATCTAAGATATGCTTTGGCTCATAGTTTAACCAAGACCAACATTCTGTTTTTACACAGTAGTAGTTGTAATAAATTAAATTCATGCTATATGCAGTTCCTGTTGAAAAGTTTACAGAAGGGATATTACCTCCTTATAAAAGCCTACAATGATCAAAATCAGTGACAACAAAGAATAGCATTACACTTAAAGAGGTAGTTGAGAGAAATGGTAAGTCAGATCCCTAGGTATATCTTTAATTCATAAACTCTACAGTAAGCTCCACTGTGCAAAATACCTGCTCAAGGCACCTTCTTGCCCTGGTCATCATTAACCCCATCACCCCAGGGGAGCTGGCTGAAGGCCTCTCATTCATTGACCTTAACATACTGTGGGGACCTGATAAACCAGCTGAGGACTGATCTGTCAAGAGGGGTTTGTCAGAAAAAGTCATCTTCTTCCTGCCACGGGGATAGAAAGATTGGTCTGCTTCAGTACGTCCACAAATTGAACTGGATAGTCTCAGTTTGCATCTGCTGTGGTTTAGTCTTCTGTGGCAGGATGCAGTTTGAGACCAAAACATATAAATTTACATGCCTGAATGCCAGTTTTTCCATATGCTGTAGGTATCTTGGGTCACATTATTATCAAGAGACACCTACTCAGTATAGTCAATGGAGCCCAAACAGCAGTGGGGTTGCCCTGAAGACAGCAGCTGAATTACTGATTAAATCATCCTCACAGATGACATACGCTTCTTTGGATTTGTTGGTTTGTTCAGTGCCTCTGTGTCTTGATTTGAACACAAACAAGCAAACAAACTAAAGGTCTAATCCTTCTTTAAGGAGATACAGCAACCACCCTTGGGTATCTACAAGAACTTGAGGAAGGAAATCGTGGGCAAAATAAAATATTGTTAAAAGTAATGAAATTATCAACCTTGTACAGACAGTGCTTCTGCCCGATATTCCTGCCTGAAAACAGCCAAAATACTGTCCACACTAAGCATACAATTGGGTACCCCAGCCCAACCATTGCCTTCATACAGCAAAGTTGCCACTGATGCTTCCATGCATTTTTTTAAACAGTGGGTTCATGCTAGCCTTTCGCTCCATTCATTTTACATTTTCCATCCACATAGTACTGCTACTTATGGCTACACTGATTGCATGTTTTATCATTCAAATACTTAAATTTGACCTCTCCACTATTTTTAGGAGTTTCTTCCAAAGAGTAGATACAGGCACAAAGTCAGGTTTCTCCAGACTAATTTAAAAATATACTTCCACAGATTCTTCCTTGTCTCTTCTGTAGCTTTTATTTCAGTTATACGGCTGGTTATACTGCGATTTCTATTACAAAATTCAAATGGACAGAAACCAGAGCTGAACTCCAGTTGCTGCTATCGATTTAATTTCTGTTCCAATCTGCTTTTGAGGGAGAAGAGTACATGAGAATGCAGTCACTGCTGTACATAGTTGATAATTTTCAGGCACATAGTTTCGGCATTGCAGTCCCTTTTAGGCACACTAATGAAAACCCAAAGGGATACACTGTTGGGAGTTGAAAATAAAAGAAAGCATTTGCTAAATAACAAGCAAGCCTTTCTTACAGTTGGGTGCAGTGAAATGCCACTGGAATTACTTCATCCATTAATGGATAGGTTTTGTTTCCTTCCGAAAGAGAGACTGATCCATGTGAAGATTTCTAAAAGGGCTTCAGACTTGCCTCTAAATTTTATGCCCACATTAATTGTCTTCGTATTTGACTATTCAGTTTGTGAATGTGACTGACTGTGGTCATACTGGTCTACACAATGGTGAGACTGCATTTATGCTGCTGCAGAATAAGAACCAGTTAAAGGCAAAGGCAACTCAAATCATGTCAAGAATCATTACGTTTAAAAATATTTTTATTTAGAAATATCATAATTGTAAGAACGACTGTAAGACCATTTGTGGATCGGTTTGCACGTATTTTCTTTGCCTTAGGGTGAATTTTCTTGGAGAATCAGTTTGACCACTGCACCTGCCAATGTGTAAATCTGAAACTGTAAACTGCTGGTATGGAATGCCCTGCACAGGACCCTTGTTTATGATACCCCCTTGCATACCTTTGAGCGGTTCCTTTGGGTTTTGCTGTGCACCACTGTCAGCACAAAGCCAAGAGCCCACACGTTCCTAATGTTCACCAAACAAAATTTCTTAAGAGCTCTGTGGGTGACTGAGCACAAGAATGTCTCTAATTGAGAGCACTAGTGGCTGTGTGTTCAAATTTAACTTCAGCTTTCCTATAACAGGGCCAAACAAAGTCGTTCTTTCCCATACTTGAGTATAAAATATTTCCCAACTAACCAAATTCCAATAAAGTACATCAACAGAGCCTAATTTTGCATGTGTGTACTGCGCTGTAAATCAGAACTGACCACTGCCACCACTGGCTCTATACCGAGGAAGCCCAGTCAGGACTGGGCACAGAACTACAAAGCATCTGTTCCCAGTTACAGATCTCTCCCTGCTTCGATGTATGACCTGGGACCTCCAGGTGCCAGATCCTCCGGTGCAGATAACTGAACCGCTAGCACTGAAGCATCTGAGCACACAGCTTAGCCTGCATCTCAGGTGAGGTCAGGCTAGGATGAGGCAGAAGCATCAAACCATACCATCAGCAATCTAAGAAATGTCTAACGAACCTCTGGCTCTTTCTTTGATCCCCTGCTGATACAAACAAAGAAGATGCAAACATGCTGTTCTCATTCCTTCCCTTCCGTATACTCTGAAACATGGTGGTGTTACTGTGTAAACACCAGACACTCTCACATCTGCTGGACTTCCTTCCCAGTCCCAGACTGGGGGAGGGAAGAGAGATTCAAGCACTGGAGTTATTTAAAGCTCAAAGCTGAAGAAGATTCTCTGGAGACGCAGGTTTCAATTAGAGACAAAATGAAAGTAGCAGCGAAAAAAATCTAGTCCCTGATGTGGAGACTGCAGAACCAGCGCAGCGTGGCATGATCAGCATGCTGGTACTACGGGTTTTAACAGTGTCCAGGCTCCTAGTGCTGAGCCAGCCCATCAGAACTAAAATAACACCTACTCAAGTCTGCCTGAAACATTTAGACATTCCTGGACAGAATCAGTAAGATGTAAATGCCATATGAGACATTAAACCAGATCATATCTTCTGTTCTTCAGAATAAAAAGAGTCAGATGTACTTTTGATTCTGAAATGCCATATGAGATATTAAACCAGATCACATCTTCTGTTCCTCAGAATAAAAACAGTCAGACGTACTTCTGATTGAAACGTTTGATCTTTCCTTCATGGAAGGGAAATGCCACTTTCCACGGTACAGGGAAACTGCTTTGGGCTTCTGGAAGTTCTTGCTACACCTTGAAAAGAATGTCATTCTGGGCTAGCACCATCAGACTCCAGAGACCCAAAGCTACTCATGGTTTCTCTGTGGTGTTAGGATGGTCCCTGTAACTGCATCCATACCTGAATAAAAAGTCATTTATCCTCTCCACAGCCAGCAGGGTTGGTAGTAGTATTATCAAATCCCCCATCTGTCATGCTGGGCTTCATGTCACATGATAAATGTTACTGAGTATTGCCTGGGTATTTTCTTTTGCCCATGAAGACTTACTCTTTGCTATTTTTATAGGCTATTTATTATTTTCCTTCATCTGAAATAAAAATAGTCCAGTTGAACGTATCCATGTTTGATGTTTTGGGGTAAATGATAATCCCCTGTGAGGAAACCAACAGTCAAGAGAGAAGAAACAAGGCAGATCTGATGTTGTGCTGTCAGAAGGAAGCGGTATTGGTAATGCTGTGTTAAGTCAAGACTATACAAATGCCCTAGAAAGAACTGTGCAAATGAATTCAGATAAATTATGTTTTCACCTTTGTGCCGTTATTTTTTTTTCTGAAATAAATATGGATAGATTATGATTTGCCTGGATTTATTTATTTGAAACAATGTCTCCCGTAATTTCTGTAGATTATTATTGCTATATATATATGACTGCCTTGCAATTATTCAAAAATTATAATAAACCCCCAACGCTTACACTTCACATTTGGCCAGATGTGCACATCTGTCCCTGGACTATGTGGAAACAAACTCACTGTTTGGTTTAGCAATTCTGTTCTAATGTGTGCAATATGTATTGTTTGAATAAATTTGAATACCAGTGACTTTTCAGAAGATACAAACACGCCCAGAAGTGTAGCAGTTTCAAAGAAAAAATGGGTTTAGATTTGAAAAATATTTGGTCTATTTTTAAGAATATCAACATATTCCAACATACTTTTCCCAGTCATGCTGAAGACTTACATCATGTGTTGCCACTGAAATTAAAGATACTTTTTCTGTCTATGTGTGTAAGGGTCTGTGGGTTGTCTTTACATCCTAATCAAATTGCAGCTTGAGACTATACAGCCTTTAATTTTCCACTGTTTTTGCAAGGTATTTTTTCTGACACTCCAGTTTTTACTTGCTAAAGACGTTTGCTGATGAAAAAAACTTGTTTCTGAACTGCTTTGAAATGTTTCACAAGCAAATAGTTATAAACACAATGTGCTATTATTAAACCTGAGAGAATATCTTTCTCACCAGATGATGTCTGAAAATGCTCAGTCAAAAAACCCCACAATAAGCAGTTAATTTTAAAATCAGGTTTTTTTTTCCAAATCAGCTTTTAGGTTAAAATACAATAAAATAAAATAACCCCCAATTTTACTTGTCAGTTACTGTTTTGCCGTGAATTCCCTCATATTGACAAAACTCACAGCAGACAGATCAAGGACTGCTGGGTAGTAACGGAAGGAAAACAAGTGTATCAGTGAATGAAATGACGAAACAGTAGCTAACATTTACTAAATTCCAACTTAATTCTGCAACCATCTTTATCTTGTTTAAAGCAGATCAAATAGTTATCTAGGATTTTGACAACAGTACATTAGAACAGGTTCCAAACTAATCGGATGCCTATTTCGTAAACTAGAGATCAAAGACTTCTCTGCTTGCAAAATAAATAAATCCCACTCTTTTCAAATAACTTTGCAGTAACTCCAGATTTATAAAGATAATTTCTTAGACTGTGGCTCACTGTTCCCCCCATTGTACATCCTAATCAGCTTTGCATTATTTAATGAGTTAATATTTACACTCTTTTCTTGCAAAGCAAAGAGGAAGAAGTGATGGTGGGATGGCTCACAGGCAGCTAGACATAAAACATACCCATCACTTTGAAAATAGTAATACAAAAATACAATATGTACACTACATACGATGGGACACCACTGTGTTCTAGCTTCTTTGTCTTTTAAATATAACTCTTGAGAATGACCCTGCATTGCTACTGCTTAGGAGAGCAGCTGGGATTAGTATAATATGATTCACCAGGATGCCCAGGGGAAAAACATTTGATATCAAAGACTAGCTTTCTGCAGTATTGTTGCAGGAAGTCTGCTGTGCTGGACTCATCCCCTTCCAGGCAACTCATCTCCCGGTAATATCCTGAAAGGGCTGTTACATTACATGCCGATTGTGTACATAAAGTTTTATAGGCAACTTGTCTGCAGACTGCCAATCTGTCTGTCAGGGCTACGAGGCACGAGAGCCAGGGCTCAGAAGCAGCCCAGGTTCAGGGCTGCTCAGTGGAAGAGTTTGCTTAAGAACAGGCACAGGCTCTGCTCTGGTTCTGCTTGGCGAGGTCGGAAACACAACTCCCATCTGAAAGGGCAACACAGAGAAGGATGCTGGGAGAAGCAAGGCCAAATTCATTTCTTGTTTGTACAAACCCAGTGTTGATTGTTTTTGTTAGGATACAAATGTGCTCAATAAGACCTTGATTCTATATTTCTTAATAACAGGCCAAACATTCCCCATTGAAATATCTCACGTCAAAAGGGCTCAAAGGCTCTAACAGACAGAGAATGAGTCTTAAGGGCTTTTAAACCAGCCTGTGAAAGAATGTAATTTCTTACCTATGTGTTGATGTAAGCCTTCTTTCACAGGGTTTACAGTTAGGATATTTTCTGGGGAACCCTACTATTGTCCACAAACCATCCTACAGGCTTGGTAAGCTCTAGTCAAGTCGAGTCACACACTGCATGTGCCCACTGCAATCACAGCGTGCTACTTGCACGCTGTGCAGGTGAATACTATTCCCTGTCTTAGGGATGCATCGCTGACTGCCTTGCCCTCATCTTACATGGCAAGGAGCCTGGGGTAGGTTCTGCAGGACTGCGCAGCACAACAGGGCTTTTTTTTTCTCAACAAGCCTTAAGTCAGTCTAGTATTATGATAAAGTGCACCTTTTCTTTGAGGAATGGAGAAGAAAATGAAAAGTGGAGGAGGAGAAGAGGAAAACTCATGCTTTCTGTGACAATTTTCTGTGACTGCAAACTCACCCTTGGTTCAGACGTTCCGCACACAGGACTGTGCTGCTGGCTGCGTCTGTGTGTATGCAAACACGCATGTATGAGCCAAGCTGCCCTGCTTTGCTGGGCTCCTTCAGCTTCCTCATACGGATGGATATGCTTTCTGCGATCGTTTCTGTATTTAGATGCATCCCAAGCTATTACTCATGTTCTGGCCAGCTGCAGGGTTCACCCGTTACTGACTAACAGGCTGTTGAAACCTGCAAGCATGACTACGGGTGACGTACCAAAGCAACAGCTCTAATCACAGCTGGACTGAGTGGCTGCTGCTGCCACCCTCTCGTGTGCTGAAGGACTGTGAAGAAGATTTAGCAAGGCAGAAGGGAGCCATGCAAAGGGAGAGAAACACTGCAGCACCTGACTACGTACAGCTCATGCTCGGAGGCAGCTGGGCTTGCTGCAAATGATTACAAACTGCAAATGATGAATGTACATTTTGCACTGGGGACGGACTGATGTAAGACTACACGGCAGTTATTTTACTCTCTCCCTGTCCCTTCTGAAGGGTGGTGTTGGAATGCCCTGGCAGAGATGTGTTACAGACCCCTCACTCTGTGGATGGGATGGGAGGTTTTAATGCCGCACACAGGGTTTTCTTCAGCAGGAAAGGCTCGTGCATTTTTTTGTAACTCTGTGGTAACTGATATCTTGTCCAACATGGAAGATATCACCCTCCTGAGAAGGGAAACTTCTCACAAGAACTCTGCATCTCTCATGCCCTGACTAGCTAGTGAAACATCCTTTATTTTGAAGAGGAAAGGAAGGACTCTTCTATAAACATTCAAAGGACTATATCTCTGTATGACGTGGAGATACTTGGATATACAGATCTGTTGTATTTTAGAAAAACGACCGAGTTTTTGCAGGAGGGAGAGGTAACAACATAAGCTTGTGGTTCAATTACACTTCTAAATGAAAAAATAATTTAATAATTTTGTATCTGATCTCTGAACCATCAGCTTTCTCAATAGCAGAAATTCTTTTAAGAGCCAATGAAGCAACAAAGCCAAGTACTTGTGGTTTTGGAAGGAGAAGGTAGACTTTCTGCTTAGCTGGTGACACTGGCCTCCCTTGGCCTTGGTCACATCCAAATCTTCAAATACACGTTTCAGAGGTGATAGGTCACGTTAAGATCCAAAGGCTTGGCTTTATCTCAGGGGTTTCCAGCCTAGCACTGGCATTGAAGCCTATCAGCTCCAAACACATAGAGCCAACATCTTGATCGGTCAGTATCTCGTATCTGTGAGATACTTCAGCAGCCCACCAGAAAAGTTTCAGGTTATTTAGGTTCCAGAAGCTCCAGAAGTTCATATTAAGAAGCTTACGTACATTGTGAAGTTATTCAAGATGAAAGAATAGAGCTCTTATTCTGACTATATATTACAAAGTTATCGCTAGTACTGATCTTTTGCAGCAGATTATATTCTACTTTATGGGCTACTAGAATAAGAAGCCCATCCCCCATCTAAGCAGGTGGTGAAATGAAGTCACGAGTACAAAAGAGGCTTTGTAAAGCAGTGAGAAGAAAAGGGAGAAAAAAAGAAATATCTTTTTTTTTTTTTGCCATGGTACAATAACATCTTTCACTTCAGGATCTCAAAGCACTTTAGAAGCACTGTAATTAAACTTCCCATCTCTCCATGTAGCATAAAAGATTTTTAATTCCTTTTAACAAGAGAAGAGAGAAAGAAAGAAGGTGAGCAGGAGATAAACCAGTGTTTGCTCATTGAATGCATAACAAGAAGAGAAATATGCACAGTTGAATAATTGTTTTTATTTTAACTGTTCATAAGGAGCAATCTTTCTCCTTCCCACCATAATTATGGGGTAGACACCCACCAAAGTATGAAAAGCTGTAGAGTTCAGGATCACCTACAGCACGGCAGGTTAATTCCATAAATGCTTCCTTCCCTACATCTTCCAGCACTATATAGAAGGTCTTAAATTCTCTTTTCATCCACTGTTGTCTCCTGATTTAGTGCTTCAATTTACCTTCCTTGACATACATACACTCTCTCAAGTGTGTGTTGATTACTTTTTTGTTATGATTGTGTGAACCAATCTCAGCAGAGAGGAGAAAAAAAGAGCGAGAGGCAAGATGTGCTGTATCAATTGAAGAGTAAGGAATTTAATGTGAGATACTCTTCATACCAGGCAAAATGTAATCAGCGAACTAGATGAAAAGAATTTGAGAAATGACAGCACTTCATATGGTTATAAAATTACTTGAAATTAAAGCATGAACTGAAATGATTTTGTTGTCTTAAAGAACAGTTTGTCCTTTCCTCTCCTCTATTATCTCAATAGTCTACTAGAAATTTGCTCATCAGGGAACATTTTCATGTCAGAACACTGTATTTCCAGCCGATCGATTGGTTCTTTACCACGGCAGAGGGCTAGCTGCGCGTCAGGCTGGAAGAGACGTCTTCAGCCAAAAGAAGAGTCTCTCCATTTACACTAGGAAAGACAGAAATGACAATGTCTATCTTTGTGCGCCACAAGTTCAATGGTTGTCAGCAGGGGTCAGGGAGTATCATCTCCCACCAAGCCGCACACACAGAAGTTCAGCTGAAGATTATCCTACAGCCTTTCAAGAGGAGTTTGTGGATACCTTTTATTTTTTTACCTCTCTTCCTAAAACATCCTAAGTCCTATTTGACTGGTTCTGGTGGTTTGAATTCTTCTACGTGCTTGTGCATGTGTATGTGCATCTGTATTGACCATTTAGTCTGCAAGACCCAAGGAGAGGAACTGTACCTGTGCTAAAAGTTTGTACGACAATGGGCAGAAGGGTAAGTCAGTGGAGCTCTCTTACTCTATAGTGCAGAAAAAACATGATTTTTGAACTAATCAGAAAAAACTGTCTAAAATTAACTTAATTCACTCCAACACTTTAAAACTTCCTCAGAAACACAACTTATCTGTAGCTGTTGTACACTGGCCCTTATCTTTGATGCAATACCAATCTTATCCCCCATCAATAACAGAAGGTTCTCAACACCTTAAAAAGAAACAACTCTCCTGGGCACGTGACTCTTCTTAGGCAATATATTGTGACTGTCTGTTCTGTGAAATGACCTTGAAAATCTAAAAGTTGCCAACATATTGTATGTTCTAGAACTGCCTCGTTATTATCTCCAGAAAAACAAACAAACAAACACTATTCTGAGACAGCAGGTATATTAAATATTTAGGAATTGGTTTGGTTTTGGTTTTTGGTTTTTTTTCTGTTCTGATGGGTATCAATACATTTTTTAGGTGATGATTACATAAAATGAGTTTATTCAGGTAACATCAGCAGCAGTAGCTGTGACTCAGTAGGGATGGACAGTGGCCTGGAACCCCCTCCCAGCTCTCCTGCCACCGATGAAGGGAGCTAGGAGCTGCTCCAGCTTCTATCTCAGCCCACTTCCATGAAGTTCACACAGCATTGCTGATGCACACCAACAGTTTTGGATTGCTCTTTTTCACTTGTTCCCTTTTGCAGCTGGATTATCCAACACAATCTGAAACGTGATCCCCTCAGAACCTATCAAGGGGAACTGCTACATTTAGATGGCATCAGGGCACAAGGACATATATGTCCTTATATTCAACAGGGTTCCATTTTTAGTACATGACAATCATGGCATTTATGGTGCAATTCTTTTAAAGGATTACATTTCATTTATGTAAAAATAAGCATTGTTTAGTGTTTTATATGTTCTCTCTATTACCGCTTTTGGGGCACAACCCTTAGAATGAGTCACAACTGCATTTTTTTACTTCGACTATGACGTGAAATAGGTGGACTTGCAATGATCACTGAAAGACTGAGTGCCTTAACCAGCTTCACAACAGCTCCTGCAGGTCTCAGGGCACATGAATACACAGACTTGCTGGTTATGGTTTCTTCTGCATTGAAGTCAATACAGCACATCCTCTGAAAAGGCTGAGAGACAAACAGCAGCTTTTTACTCACTGAGCAAAAGAACAGGATCAGCTTTGTGAACACCCGTTTCTCCTCAGAAAACGTTCCCCTCCAAAGCTGTTTAATAAATCCAGAGCTTGCTCCTCCTCTCACTGATGTCACGGTAAGCCATGAGTCACCAGTTAAATCTGCAGGGCTATAGCAGAACCAGAACGGCTCCCCAGCTCCTCCTTCAAGTCTCATGTTGATAGGTTTGACACTGGTGTGTGCAACTACCAAGTTCAACAAATTCGCTCCCCATTTCCATTCATCCCATCTCGCCTTTGGGGTGATGTGTCAAAAGATAACTAAAACAACATATCACCCTGAGCTAACAGAGATATCCTTGTGGGTAGGCAGGATGAAGTTGCTGTACTGCCAAGCTATTTTGTTTCTGCATCCTTTTTTTTCTTTTCTCTCTTTTTTTTTTTTCTTTTTTTTTTTTTTTTTTGGGGTGATGTGTGAAAATATAACTAAAAAAAAATATCACCCTGAGCTAACAGAGATAT
>JAVJGJ010000060.1:68050356-68073980 GCA_035590215.1 Microhierax caerulescens | reverse complement strand
CCCCCCCCCCCCCCCCCGAGTGGGTGTGGGGTGAACTCCTCATTTGTAACCCAGTCATCTGCTCTACACCCTGGCATTTTCTCTGCAAATATAGACAAAACCTAGCGTGTCAGTAATAGAGAAATGCTCATTTGCATGAAGAATGACAGCTTTATCAAGTTCTTAAAAGCCCTATCTGATCCATTCAAGTACAGTCTCTGCATTTGAAGTAGCATCCAGCTGCCTGGAGAAAGGAAGGCCTGAAACTGCCAAATCACTTACTGCAGTAAAAATAGGTGAAGAAGAAAACTAAATACAGTTGCTTACTAAATATAGCTGAGCCTAAATGCAGCTGGGATGTGGATGAAGGACAGAGGCGGATAAAGGAATGGGAGCAACTCTATCACCTCCCATTGAGAATGCAATTAACAGAGAGTTGTGGCACAAAACCTAAAAACCCACAGATGGTTTTAACTTGCCTCCAGTGTGACACAACCTGAAAAAAATCCCTCCTGTCTGGATTCTACATTATGGGTTTTGTTCTTTATATAGATTGATCTCTGTTCTGAACATAATTACATATAGAAACAACTACTAAGATGATGCTGAAAGCTCAAGGTTATTTTATTTGTTGGGGGAGTTTTACTCTAGGCTGGACAACAGTAGACAGCTTTGCACTTTCCTGTGCCTCACATTCCTTCAAGATACAAATACTGAGACATATATATGTTCCAGCTCTGCTATAGTCATAAATAACCTGAATGCAGGAGATCCTTGATCTGACAGAGGTCACTACACAATCTTACTTTGGTTAACGTTGAATTTGCAAGATTATATATAGCGTGCTGTGAAAAGCACATGTGGGTTTTGTAACATATAGAAAAGGCATAAGCAGGATCTTCACAAATGAGCTTTTTTTTTGTTTGCTGTTAGCATAGTGAATATAGGACTGCTCAAGCTCTAGGTCAAACTCTGCAGATGGATTAATTTCACAAAAAAATATCAAAGCTGCGTTATTTTGTACTTACTAAAAATGTGAACAAAGCAAAATCACAGGACACAAATCTCACATTTTTCAGAAGATGTTATTTACCTAAATGACTTGTTTTTTTTAAAGGTCACTCTGCTAAGTTTATGAAAAGGTTATTATTTCAGGAAACAATAGCTTCCATAGGTCCATATTCTGCTGCATTCTTTTTGCCCCCTATAGCAAAGTAAGAGTCAGAAGGAAGAACAAGTATTTTCTGAAACTAAGTGAAACAAGCAGTAGTAAGTTTACCTCTCCGGCAGGCTACAAATCAAAACGTAGAATTTGTGTGTTACTGAACGAATACTATCAGAAATGCAGGTGACTTATTCAATTGTGTAAACTCAGTGAAATAGCTAATAGAGAACCGAAAGCATAAAAGCAAAGAGATACACACATGGGACATACATCTGTGCATGTGTGGAAAGAAGCGTGCCAACACGCACAAGTATATATGTACGTCTGCGTATTCATAAAGAAAGAGCAAGAGAAAGGGAAGGAGCGATGTATGTCCCATGGGACATGAAACCCGAACTGTCTGGCTGTGAGTCACAAAGCCAGTTCTGAGGGCAGACAGTCAGGTAGGCTCGTGCAGCAGAAAGATGTCGGTTCTGTGTTCTGTGCTGGATACGGCTCGGAAGAGCTGTGGCACGCTGGGCACTGGCCACCAGAGCCTCTGAACCACCTCCTGGAATTTCACTCAGCTGTCCTTACCCTGCTTTCTTGTCAAGCGTTGCAGATCATACCAGAAAAAAAAGGGGGAAAAGATGAGACTGGAAAACAGAGAAAGCTAGTGATTTTCCGTGTTACAAGTTTGTTTCCTGCGTAGGAATGAATATTTCAATTGAGTGAGAAAGGGACCTTTGTAGTCTATCAGAAGAAACGCGGTACGTTGTTATTGATGCAGAAGACCTGTCACCTCTTGGGGGAGTTATCCGTAACGTTACTTGTGGATATAGTTCAATCAATAAATACACGAATGGTTACAGTCTTGTTAGTCATGTTATACTGCTACACAGTCTTCTCCCAGACAGTCGCTCTGCCTTTGCGGGCCATGACAGATTGGTCTGTCACCTTTTCCAGTCCGCATTGCAGCGATCTTACCTCCTACCTTCATCTTTCCCCCCCCCCGCCCCCCTCCACCTGCCCCCAGCCATTTCTATTTGGCGTTCATGGAAGTCATTCATTCTATCAGCAGCTCCCCTTTAATCAGAGCACTGCTTCCACGTGACCTAGCTGCTCAAATGACTGAGGGTCCATTAAGTGAATTATTTCAAGCTCTTGCCCCTTTCACAAGCCTGCCCCTAAAGCAACACAAAAAGTAATAAATTTCAAGTGCCTCTCAGTATGGCAAGGGAACTAGACTGCACTTTATAACTAGCAATTAGCCTTAGGGCTGCAGGTATTTTTCTTTTCTCACCACAAATAAACTTGCTTACTTTGGGGAAAAAAAAACAACCAAAAACCCACCAACCCACAGGTCTTGTCCAGAGTTCAGTGCCTGGCACTGCTAGCTTGTCCTCACATTCTGTCTCCTGGCCCATAGCATCTTAATACATGGTGATATTCTGTAACATTTTCTGTTGACTCCGTGATCAGGCATTCTAGGTAGTTACGATCCAGCAAGAACAAATATCAGCCAGATTCAGTGCCACCGCCACAAACCTGCTGTCTCCTTCTACCTGATGAGCTTCACATCACTTCGGAAATGCAGGGGAACACAGGACAAAGATACACAAGGTGCAATTTGAGAACTAAATCACTCTACAATCTTAATAAATAAGAGGATTTGTGTGTTGCGGCTATGCAGCATAGTGATGACAGTCATACCACCACCCAGGAGTACGTGGAAGAAAATCTTTTTTAGCTGTACCATGTCATACAGTTAAGCAGTTTGGTCTCAAGCAGTAGGATGCAGAAAGGATCTCAGACCAGTTTCTTGTCGATTCAGTACAGCATGCTGTGTGCAAAATTTGGGTTACTTTACTGGCTTCTTTCTCAGCATTCTGATTTGTCACATCTTTTTTCCTTTTTACCAGAATTTATTTTGTCATTTTCATTATCCAGCTCACCAAGCTTCTATCAGCCTCCTCCATTCCCCTTGCCCAACCTTTTTTTCTTTCTTTTTTTTTTTTCTTCTCTAGGACTATGCAGATGGGAGGAAATCTTTTATCTCTCTTTTGGCTACATCTTGTAATACTTTGTTCTTCTCTGTTTCTTTTTCTAGCTCAATTCATATGCTTTTGTGATACACCTTTTGTCAGCCTCACACGTACTGTTGCTATTGCTTGTTCCTGATCATCTGTTTATACCTCATCAAGTACACCATGTGCTTTTGGACAAACACCTGCAATTACTAGACAGTTTCTCATCTCTGAAAAAGCAGGGTGTTACCAGCACTGATACAAGGGAACTGAGCTATGTTTATGGACTGTGATTAGGTCTTTTTCCAGAGACACAGACTAAAAGGACAACAGGAACCATGGCCTTATACATTTTTCTGAAAGGACAGGTGAAGGTTTCTTAGCAAGGCTCAGCCTAGCGTAGACCAAGCATAATATGCTACAGCCTTTTAATTTTGTTATCATCAGAGCAGAAGCTGTTCATATAAATGAGCCAGAGAGGAGCTTGATTTGGCATCATGGTTAATATTTTGTTATGCGAGAAAGGTGAATAGAGATGTGACCGTTAATTTAGGGGGCATTCTTCCCTGTTGCCAGTGATTTACTTCTCAAGAAATATTGCTCAGTCTCAAATAAAATTGTTTTTAAGGAATATACAAATGCTTCTCTCTACTCACACTGAAAGTCAGTAGCCATGGTGACTTATATTTATAAATGGGACTACTATTTATTGGCAGACTGTGATTTTACTGTTTTCCTTTACCACCGAGTGGGCAGTGGGATTTAGTAATTGGTAAATGCCTCTTAGCTGAGAGTTGTAGATTGTTTTAAACACAATAAAGATAGAAATACATAGCAGCCTGCAAAGACCAGCCCAAAAGTGCTCAGCACCAAAGCAATTTCAGGTTGCAGAGGCAGTGCTCTCCCACTGACAAAATCTAGCAAATCAACTGTGGTACAGCTGAAAGAGATGAGCAGAGCAAAACGTATGCAAAAACGTTAGGAGGCTGGAGTTGTCATTGTCACCAATGACATAGGAGATTTCAAGGAGATCAGTGCTGCCATTATGCGTTTCAGTACATGCGAGAGTAGTTCCTACTTAATTGTGTCCGTAGGTATATACCTGAAATATGTGAATCACTGCTTTGACTACCTCAAGTAGCTATGCACAGTGACAAAGTTCTTGCATTTGTGTGACAGTGAAGCCCATGTGCACCATGTAGTTTTATCTCTCTGAAAATTCAAGAACTGAAAAGAATCACGACAGCGGTAAATCCGGGGCAACTTTTCAGAAGCATTGTATAACCTTTCATGAGCTGTCACTTAAAATATTGCTGAACCAGTTTCCCTATCTTCTGCCATACCAGGGATTCATTTAAACTGGGGAAATTCTTAATGAATACCTGCTGCATATGTCACAACAACCATTGATTTCAGCCTAGACTGCATCCCTCAAAAATACCAGACAAGGCTGAGCAATTAGAGAGCCTTCGCCTGTGTGACGAAGGAATTGTGCTGGGAGGAAAGAGGCAATGCAGGGCTCACAGAATTGCACTGAAGGGATGATTCGCTTTGGGTTTGAGTTGTGATATGACATCCCTCTTTGAGTCTAGCAGTGACAGCAGGGCGCACAAGTAGTTGTATGGCAATGTTATGTTATATTTTTAAGTTACATTGATCAGCCAGACAGCTGATCTGCAGCAAACTTTTCTATTTCTCCCTAGTTGACAGTATTTATGATTTAACCTGATCCAGCCCACGGGTCTGCAGAAAGTTTTCTTTCATTGCTATCTGGATGGAAGTTCTACTTTTCTGATGCTTTCAGCCCTGAGAGAGCTCCCAGGTGGCTTTAAAGCTTTTACATCTCCCTGTCATTAATTGTAATTGATTAGCTTTCTTCTTCTGACACATTCCTGATCGGCTCCAGCACATCTTTCTTTCTCTCGTGCAAAGACTTTTTCCCCCCTTATCTCTGTTAGAAATCACAAGTGGCAGGTGTGGGAGTAAAGAGTTCCCTCAATGAATTCTCAAGCTTTTCTACTACTACCTGAAGTTCCTGGCCTTTTAGAAAGCTCTGCTTTCTATGTCTGTCTTTTCATCTCCTTTTTTCACCAATCTGCTCCTTAGGACCCCAATATGGTTCTATTATTTGCACTAGAATTGATAAACACTTCTAGTATTTATCATCACCTCCTCCCAGCCCTCTCTTCACTAGCTCCCTTTGCCTTCTGCAATTACAGTGTTCACAAGCCTGCCCTGTTTCGGGGCAATGGTTTGGTAATATCGCAGTCACCCAAGGTATCACCAAAACCTTAGCCTTGTAGCTTTCACGTCACGGTTGTGACAAAAAAAAAGTGGACATTTCTGTGTTCTACTACTGAAAAATCCAATTTCTAAATATCATAATGATAGAGGGCCTGGCTTCTACTCAAGTTGGAGTCATTACTTTTTGCCTACTTAAAATTACTCATTTGAATTCCCAGTGGATAAAGCAACCCCCCCCCCATCCCTTGTTCTGAACAGTGGGCTTCGCAATCCACCTATATAAAACAGCTACTCACTTAGAACACTACTGAAAATCTGGAACATTTTATTGCTGCTGTATTTGCCTCAGTAATGGCTAATTTCAGAATGAGCAGAGACCATAATTCATAGGGAAATGAGCTGTTGCTCCTAGTCTGCACACTATAAACCAGTTACATCGCAATTGTCTCCCCTCTGCTGCTTTTATTCGGGAAAGCGTCCCAAGTGGGGCTGCACACAAAAGAAGTGGTCCTCAGATACAGAAGGGAGACCAGAGTCAGACCTTTCATTAGGCAGTAAAGTGGATGTACCTGGTATAATTTCTCAAGATGAAGAGTTCTAGACAGATGTCAATAGTAAAAATAACAACACTGTTGACAATCTAGCTGGCGATATGCTCAAGTAGTGAATGCAAATTATTACCAGCATTTGAATTAACAATGACAAAGTCACAAAGGAGATTTCCTTGTTCTATGCTTCTTCTAATTTTAAATGCCATTGAAGAAAGAGATGCAGAAAGGGCTTTGTTAGAGGAGAAAAAGTTTAAAGCGTGCAAAGCAGGTACAAAGAGCTGCGATCATCATAGGGTTTTTTGTTTGTTAGCTCTAAAGTTACTCAAGCAAAACACTGGAGTCAAAGACAGTTTGTGTCACTTGTGACACTTCGGGGTCCCAAGCCTGCTTAGATCCCCAGCACATCGCATACACAGGACACTCATTCTGGGAGCGCTCTCATTGAGTGTGCCTTGCTCTATGGCAAGCCTTTCATTCGTCATTCATAGAGTTGTCCCGATTAAGCATCTGGCCCACGTTAGAATATCAGAGCCTAGATTTTTAACCCCAGAAACCCACGTGAGCAGTGTGAATCCGAGGAAGCTAGACACCAGGTAGCCCCAAAGGCCAGAACTTCCTCGGTCTTACCAGGAGGCTGCTGGACCAAATACATTCAGGCAATGCTCACATACACAGAACAAACTGTATGCACGGAGAATTTTGCTTGTTATGAGTGTTACAAACAACTAAGCTTAGCTACAAGAAAATTGTGTTGTGAGAGTTAAAGGACAGCAAAGGTAGATACTATTGACAAACAACAGACTCTCATACTGGGAAAAGCCCCTCACTTGAGTGTGCTTCTGATTCATGCCAGATCCTTGCTCTCTAAACTGTAATGGTAATTAAGATCTTAATGTCTACTGTCACTCTGCATATGTTTTCTCTCATCTGGTGTACTTTTTAATAAGATATCCTCAGTCTTGTCCCTTTTGAAAGAAGGAGGGGCAGAAATATCCTCCCCCCACCCCCCAGGACCTTTATCTTTGTTAACACGACCTTACATTGTGCCCCTGAATAACGTAAGATTTGTTTTGTTGTGCCCTGCAGGGCTCCTGCGTCCCCAGAATCCTAGGGCAATGGCAGTGCCGAGCTGGCACGCTATAGCAGAAATGTCATTTTTTAATTATGTGGTTCTGAGGGGAATCTATTATCTACTGCTGAGATGCTGAAATCAGACGATTTATCTCCAAGGCAGCTCTGACTACAATCTAGAATATATATCTCTTGTCACTGCAGGAAACAGAACGAAAGGATGTTTTTATTTCTGGTGCCTTATGTTTATAAATTTATTCTTTTAAGCTTTGCAAGCAGATTTTGGGGGGTATGGTGCTGAGGGGCAGGGTAGAGAAGAGTCACATAGTCATGCTTCTCCAGGGTCCCTTAATCTCCCTAGTAGATTGCCCAAGGTCAGAAGGGATCTAGCTGCCCTTCAGTCATAGGCATCCTCAAGAGCTCAGGTGCCAACAGTGACTAGCTCAGGTATTAGTCATTACTCTGAGGTCTGCAGGCATCTAAGTGCTGAAAGCACAAGTGAACAGCATCAAGAAATTGGCCAGGCAACCCATTTACCTTAATTAACATAAATACTAACCTCTGCTTCACATTTCAGGCTAGATGCTACAACAACTTGAAAGCCTCTTTACTTCTTACAGACTAGGTATTTTCATTTAAATGTAAACTAACGTACCTACCAGCTTATTCACAATGACTCTGAATTATTTCTCTTTCCTCCCTAAGGTATCAAAGCAAATGAAAGAGTTTAGTACACGTTCTTTTTTTACCTGCAAAATTCATTACACAAGCCACTCCATGAAGCAGGATCAGAGCTGCCAGCCATTTATATCTATCAACAAACAGGTACATTCCAACTGTTTTTAAAACAGTCCTGCATTAATATGTGTTTTCTGTACTTATAAAAGTTCTCAAAAAAGTTGCATGCAAGGACAGAGGGAAAGAAATAACAGACTATCCTGTCAAAACTGTAATTCTTGCATTGCCCTCTAGTGCATATATGACAACATGACACTTTTTTTTTTTTTTAATTTTGGTTGTGTTTTGGTGTTTGGTTTTTTTTTTTTTTAAACTCTTCATGCTGTAAATTACTAAAATGAAACCTTTAATGTCATTTGATGGTTTGCTGCATCTAATTTTTACAGAAACATTATAAACAGTTCGTTTGAAACACATGACTAAATTCTTGCCTTCCCCAATCCCTTCTGGCAAATCTAGGAAATATCAGTTTGCTTTGTGTTGGCAGAAATGCAGGCCACGTCATTTCAAAGCAAAATAAGCATCATTCAGAACAATCCAGACCCAAAAACATCAGTCCTCCAAAAGCACCTGAAGTATGTCACGTAAAAGTTAAAGACTGCCTAAATTCTTTACTGTGTGAAGGCAACAAAAAGTCTTCGGGAGTCATTCATCTGCACACACTTACTTTTAAAAGTCAGCTGCCTCCCCCACATACAGGAAAAATCAGCGTACAGAAGAAGACAGGGACATGTAGAATAGTTGAAGTGGGCATCAAATTTACATATCAAGATGAAAGCTACCGTAAAACATCGTAGAGACAAGCAGCTGAGAGGCCACGGATTTGAACAAGGCCCTTGTTATGAAATGCTTAGCTGCAAGAATCCCTAAGTTTTTGGTCAACCATTTGCTGCTTTATAAATAAGCCTAGGGACATACTCATTACATTTGGTAGAAGTAAATTAAGTACGAATTTCCTGTGGCATCCCATAAATTTACACAGAAAAAGCAGTTCTATTTGTAGTAACAGTCTTGGTAAAAGGAAACATTTCACAAAATAGTTAAGGGGGGAAAACCCCCACAAATTAGCCACCCATATGAGGAATATTTTAGAAATGTATTTGTAACTTTGTACCTGTAAAATATGCTACTGTTACATACTGTACTACATATAAAGAATGGTTTTGCATTTGAGAGGTCTGATGATCTTATACCACCCCCTCAATGATCTTGAATCACCACCTCTTCTCCTTTGTCCTTTAAAAACATAACATTTGTAGTTTTTATGTTCTGGTCCACAAGATACCATTAAGTAATTTGTCAGCCGTCTACAAAGAACGCGGGGTGAAATTACAGCAGCTCCCTTTGTCAGGGTTTCATGGCTTTTGCTTTCAAAGCCAAAGTTACACAATAAAAGCTATAAGATCTGTCATCATTTTTTCAGATGAGGAGCTGCAGCTTACACTCCTGAATAAGCAAGGCAGTTGTGTGCCTGAGCAGCTATGCTGTTCTCCCATGCAGCTCTACAACGTACACGACTACATGCAGGAGCTAAGATTGCATCTGTACAAGCAACAACACCTGCAGGAGATCAAGAGACTGGGCAGAATCAAGATTTGAATGGCAGAGGGAAAGAATGGGATACTATGAAGATACGTGGCTCTAATGTATTGCTAAGTGGGGAAGCATGCACGGTAAACAGTTTTGCTACTACCAAAATAGAGAAAAAAATTACACGCCATTTTAATAATTCCAAACTATATTCTTGCAGTACTGTGTGACACTGTGCAATACCGACAATCTTACTTCTATATTTGTGCAATACCCTTTATTAAAGGCAACTTCTAGATAATGTTTGCCAAGTGAGTTTGTTCTTACTTTTCCATGCAAACCAGTGATCCAGATGTCCCTGGGTTTACTTCGGTCTTTCCTATGAAGCTGTCCCTGGAGTAATAGAAGTTTCTACCTTACCAGTTTTATCTGTCAAGATCCTGACATACTTGTTCCTAATGCTCTGCAAGTCTTTTCTGGACCCCATAAGCAAATAATTCAAAAAGAATGATAGCATGAGTAGCACAGTAATAGTTCATTTTAAACTTAATGCTTGAAAATATGCTAGCATACAGCTGTTAGTGGTTCATAGAAAATAATGGAGGTTTTGATCACTCTTCATGTTTATAGCTCTGGAACAACCCTAGCAAGAAGCCAGAACAGAAAAAAAAAGTCTTTGGATTATCCTGCCTGCCAGGCACAGCCCTTGAAACATTGCTGCCTAGCCTATGGTTTTCATCCCACAAAACTTTTCACAAATCACCTGAAAGGCACAAAATTGTCATCAAGCCAACATGGGACAGGCAAGGCCTTTTCTTTTTATATAAAGAAAAAAAAATACCCAAATAACCAGCCTGTGAACAATCTTTCTATTTGGCTATCACAGAACAACTGCCTCAGGTCGACAGATAAATAACTTCTTGTTTTAAAATCTCACATTCTTTGTGCTTGCAACCTCACACTCATAAAACCAGACTCTAATCACACTAGACTGCCACCAGACATGCACCCCACATTTTTCAGTGTCATTCTTAAGCCTGCCTCTCATCTCAGGAAAGAGAGCGAAAGATGGAGAGGCACTGTGGTTGGAAAATGGGCATAACCACAGAGCTGCTCTTTGTGTGAAAGGGATGCTTACTTTCATGTCCCATTTATGTGGTTTCACCTCATATATCTGTGCGACATACCAGTAGCAGAAAAGATGTCACTGATTCAAGATCTAGCTGCTCTTCTCATTATCTTGTGCAGCAATTTTTCCTCTCTGCTTGAAAGGCCAGTACATTGCACCATCACTGGAGAAAATCTGATCTTTATCTTTTTTCTGGATAATTACAGAACCTCAGTCTTCCTAATGCAGACCATGCACACCTTGTAGCTCTACTAAATTCCTTCAAAACAGGAGCTTATATCTTTGAAGTGCAAACTCAGCACAGCTAGGAAAACTGATGAAAAGTTCTCTAAGCAGCTGATTAATATATAAAATGTCATAGCTCAATAATCTGAAATCAAGACATTTTTGTCTTCAGAACATCCTGAATGTTTTGAGGTCTTATGTGACTGTAAATATATCCACATCTAAGGTCTCACAAAGTTCTTGAAGATTTTGGTTACTCTTCTTTGTATACTTTCATATACCTTTCTCCCCTTTTTGGTTTTTTTTTTGGGGGGGTTGTTTTGTTTGGGTTTTTTTTTTTTTGGTTGTTGCTGTTTTTTGTTGGGTTGGGTCGGGGTTTTTTTTGTTGTTGTTTGGTTTTTTTTGTTTTTGTGTGTCCGTGTGTGATCTACTACTATCATATTTTTCATCCACTGCTCTTCAAAATCTAAGGTTTCTTTCCTATCCATCCCAAACTGGAGCAAAGAACTATAATACTGGTTTTTTTCTTTTCTGTGAATCAAAAAGCCAACATTAATCATTCAACCAGATTCAGGGTAACTTTTCCTGTTTAATTCAAGCACTTAACTGTAACTCCTACCCACATTAGACTTCTCACCATCCCATCCAGAAAAGAAAAGCACTTTCAGTGGTAAGCCAGATCATCCTCTCCTGAAGTGATTTTACAGGGAGCATCAAGTTCCCTTAGCTGCTCCTTGAGTTCTTTCCCTATTAACATTTTCTCTCCCTGTTGCATTTCAGCCTGGGATATTTATAGACTCACCCAGATGCGCAAACTTTATCTGTGAGAAGTTCAGAGGCCATAACTTTATGACCTGTCATTTTTTTTTTCCCCTAAAATCTTTAATCTTTAATTTTCCCTCCACGGAAGTAAAATATTGGCCTAACAATCAAGATAATTAAAATAATAATAAAAGTGTGTGGGGGGGTTAGAATAATTGTGTTTCCCCTCTAAAACATCACTTTTACTCCACCAGTGTTCCCACTGATGTTTTGGGGTTTATATATTTACTAATTTTTTTTTACTTTGAGAAATAAACTCTTGGCAAACTGGTTTTGCTGATGTGCCTTTCACCAGTGTCAAAATGTACTTTCCTATAGCACATTCTGGGAAAGCAGCTTAAACATGTTTTTCATTATTCTTTTCTTTTAAGCCACTGACCTTAGCTTGAAAACTAAGTCTATAGGAGAGATCGGTGGGTAAAGGATTAAAAACACATTCACCCATTCCTACTGCTCTGCCACCAGAAATAAACACGCTGACCTTCAGCTAAGGATATGAAATAAGAACTCTGTGGTCTTCGTCAGTTTAGAATATATAACCAACAGTCAGCTGTAAGCACCTGTCACACCTCAGCCCCTTTCCTACAAGGACCCTACAACAAAGAATTGCTTCCAGCTCTGGGAAAGCTCTCAAATTAAATGTCACTGCTCCACCTGATGATGCAGATCAGCAGTCATGATTCATGGATCACACTAAGGTCACCAAATTTTTCAGAAATACTGCTTTAAAAGTAGCAAAAATAATGAAAAAGAAGGCATGATGCTTTTCATTGATCTCTGCATCAGTGTGTATGATCATAAAGGGATGCTCTGATGAAGCGATGTCATTTGGTTGCCCATTCCTAGACCATAAGCCCACATGAGATGATTCTCATGCAAAGTAGGATGAAAGTTAGTCCTTGAACTATGTGCAATGTGGTGTCATATGGCAGCACTTCATGTGTTATTGCATGTGATGCTGCTTGGGAAGTTTGTTAGTCCTCCCAGTAAATCCAGAAATGTACCAATCATCCCCACTTTGATAAATTTCACCCTAAAATTTCCCTAACTGGCTCTACTCAGAAAATATTTAGACAGTAGGTATCCCTAGGTACTAATAGATTTATGAGAGAATGAAAAGATTTACATCACTAATGCAATTTGAGCAACTAGAAGCAGGAAAAAAAACCCCTACAAAACAAGCTCAACACACAGAACAAATGTGATATAATTTGTCCATGGCTCGGTGCTCTGCCTCTTCTTCACTAAATGCTGCTCTGTACCAAATGTGCAGTCAAGTCAGTAGTAAATGGCACAGCAGAGAGAAGGCAAATGTAAACTGAAAGCTTTACTGCAGTGATTGATTCTAGCTTTGCTAACCGAAATCAAAAGGGCTTGGTATGAGATTGACTTTAGGCTAGGATTTCCTTTTTATCCTGCTAAATAAATACCCATCTTGCAATGCATCAAAGATCCCTGAAATGCTCAGTTGAACTCATGTTACAAAATAAGTTCCTGGTGAGATCAGGCTTGACAAAAGCTAATGAAAAGATAAAGACGGTGAGAAATGTAGATACAGTGCACAGCAAGTCATACAACAAAAAAAGGTATATGGGACAGACATTAGATTTTGCTTTTATCTTCTAAGTGTTGGTATCTGATTCTAAGATAGCAAGGAGAAAGGCTAGCTATACATGAATTAATATTCCCAAAAAAGAGCTGCTTGCTGTGTTTACAGTGAGAGTTAGGTCCTCACAAACATCAGGATGAGCCATATGGCATTGTACTAGCTGAAAATCTGATCCTAATCTAATCCTAGGTGCTTATGCATCAGACTCCATGGATATAAAGGAAGATATATTTAAAAAACAGACAAACAAAAAAACAAACCAAAAAAAAATCCTCAACAACAACCAAACCAAAGCAAAACACACACAAATACAAAATCTCGGAAACAAACACGTATCAGTCAATGTCTGTGAAGTTATGATTTGCACTAGAGCAAGGAAGACAGTAAATTGCCACATAGCCTCTGCCTACCATGTACTCTTTTTCTTCTGTGCAAGACTCCAGTCCCAATTTTACTCCTAGTCTCGGACAAACTCACCTTCTCAAGTGAGCCATTTAATCTGTCAAACTCCTACACGTTGTCAGTGACATCTAATTATTCCAATCTTGCAAGGATGATGGCAAAACAAAAGAGAGCATGGGTCATGCAGAAAAGGATTTAATTGAGTTTCAGATCTTCTTTCATTCTATTTCTGTCATTCTAAGAACCTGACAATTACAAACTCATTAGTCTATAGAGGATCATAGAGGTAGCATATAGTCCTGACAGCGTGCCCCTGCCAGGTCAGAATTTGAGAGTCGAATGTTGTATTACCCTCTTGATGCTAAAAGAGATCAGTGGTTTGGTTTTTTTCTCTCTCTCTTTTTTTACTTTTTTTTTTTTTTTTTTTTTCTCCTCTCCCTAAGCTGTTTTCATACATAAGCAAAGCAGAGAATATTTCAAAGATTACATCATTGGGATGAAACTGGTCCAGTTGCCTTAAGAAGCCAAGTTCCTCAGGTTCCCCAGAAAGTTAAAAATTACCTCAGGGTTACCGTTCACCTCTACAGGGCACGGCAGAAGCTGGAAGATATTGTAGAAAAACCTGAAGACTTCCTACCTGAGATAGCACAAGAAAACAGATCCTGATAAAATAATAAGCACCTATATGTATTTCTTTACCGAAGTTTTTCCTCTAGACAATTTCTAAAACAACTTCCAAGTGACATAAAAATAAGTATGAATGCATTTTATGAGCACATTAGTACGAAAATTAAGCTTAAGTGTTTCTTCCACTCCACAGAGAGGCAAGGGCTTTTCTCCACTGGGAGGAAATTGCTGCAGAAGGTTGTTTTGCAAATGACAACACAAACCCCAGGTGTCTAATGCCTTCCCAGCTTCAGCCTTCACCGAGAGTATCAACAGCAATGAAACTGTTAACATAACTGAAGGTAGTGGCAAATAGTTAGAAATCGAGGTTAAAATAGAGGCAACATTGTTCTAACTTATGGCAACTACACTCACATATGCTATTAATTGCTTAAAGGTAATTAGCATGATTCCTAGCCATAGTACCTACATATAAAAAGATTAGAAATTAGGAGCTTAAGAAGTATAGACCAGTTGGCTTTTTCAGAATACTAGAACAAATATATGAGATTATTTCTAGTAAGTTAATAAAGATAGGAGATTAATAACGGTTGTGTGCATTTGTCAGGAATACATTATAGCAATCAAAATCTTTTACATAAAGTCTTATCCCATTGTAAATACAAAGGGAAAAATAGTCAGCATACACTTGGGTTTCAGTAACCCTCTGCCATTGCTGCACATAGAACTTCCAAAAGTAGGCTGAGAAAACTGTTCAAATGGAGGCATTGGATAGATCCCACATGTGCTAGAAAACCACTGCCATGTAGGAGCTTCCATTTATTAAGGAACATCAAACTAGAAGAGGGATCAAATAGAACCCTGGATGTGTGTGCTCTGAGCCTGGTGCAACTTAATTTTGTCTTTAAAGACCTGAATGATTGAATAGATTGTCCTATGACTATGTTTACAGGCAATGCACTAGTCAAGTGGAAGGTAAGGAACTTGAGAAACACGCTTCTCATTTCAAATAATCTCGACAAACTGCAGAAGAAAAAAGACTGTATACACTAACCAGAACAAACACCAAGCTATTTCTTTAAAAGATCACTGGTAAGAACATTACCGTTATATTCTTCTTCCTTTTTTTTTCTTGAATCAGTGCTTTCTTCTCCTCCAGAGGAGCTCCTGTCGTTCCAAATCCTATCCTCACAGAAGGTGGGCCAGGCTGTGGGGAGCTGGGGTCCATCCCTGTGGAGGCATCACTGGGGCCGATCACTTCAAAAACAAGGATATCTTCTGTGATTTACAGCAGACTTTTCCACTTCCTCAGGTGATAACTGTAGAGGAATTATAGAGGAATGAAGCTGGGTTAATTAACATTGATAATATACAGCTGTGGGCTGGCTTCAGGGGCGGTGGGTTGATTGATTGACATGGGTGATGTGCAGCTGTAGCTTGTTCCCACTAAGTAGTTAAATAGCTCTGAGGAGTGTGATCTGGTCTCTGGAGGAAGAAGAGCACTGGAAGAAGTGGAGGGAGAGTGCCCTAGAGGTAGGAGAGACGAGGAGAGGGCCTAGGAGAAGCAGAGAGAAGAAGGGGCCTGGATGAGGAGAGGCCCTCTGGGAGAGGAGCCCAGAGAAGGGAGAATCCAGATGCAGCAGGGGCAAGAAACAGGGTGAAGTGGCCTGAAGAGGATGAAGATGCAGCACACACAGTAGATGAACTGTTGAAACCTTGTGGGGGATCGGTGGCTGTGCCGGGACAAGGCATGCTAACTACTTACTGATGTTAACCTGGCCTGTGATGGTAAAAGCCTTGTTGCAGCTGCAGAGTTCTGCAGTGCCATGACAGTAATTAGTTGCCCTTATAGTCCCTCATTTTCGTGCTTATTGGTGGTCTCTCAGGATGTCCCCAGATCCTAGGTACCCTGGTGGCACTTCAAGAGGACCAGCAGTGCTCTTCAAGGCTATTTCTTGTTCCCAGGCTGGCCAGCCTTCCTCTGTTGCTATTTCTCAGCAGACCCTTTCTTTCGTTCAATAATTTTCCCCTTCCAACCTGGCTGCCGTTACAGCTGCTCACAGCCCCAGGGCTGCTCGGGGTCAGTCAGGCCTGGTGGTGCCCCCAGGCCCCTGGCACAAGGGATAGCTGGGCTGGAGGGAACGTGAGCCAGCCTGGCACAGCCCTTGGAGCACCCCCCTCTCCTTTAGGCATGGTGGGAGAGGAACCCCCGCCCCCACCTACATGTCAGGTATGAGTCTCCCCATGTGCATCATCTCAGGATGAAATGTCTCCTGGTCCTGTGCACAGGCAAAAAGGCTCAACCCTGCAGAGGACTTTAATGGCATGAGCAGTATGGTGCTGCAGAGCACACCACATCCCTGAGAGGGACGGGCCTGGACCATTCAGATCCGTCCCCTCCTGTGACGGAGCTCCTTGTGAGGAACCACTAGATGCCTCAACCTCTGCTTTTAGCAGATTTTGTGGTAAAGGTAGCCCAGGTAATCTTACCTAGCACCCTGTCCAGTTGCATCTTGAAAACCTCCAGCAGTGGGGAGACGAATGGTCTTCTAGCTTCCCGAATCCTCTTTGGGGTCCTTCTTTTGAGTGGATATGGCATATGCCCTTGTCCACGTGTAGAAGAATGTAGATGGGTTAATTAGCATTGATAATATACAACTGTGAGCTGGCTTCAGGGGTGGGGGGTTGGTGGATGTAGGTAAGTGCAGCTGTGGCTGGTTCTGGTAAGGGGTTGAGAGCCAGTGAAGGGGGAGCAGCTGAGGAAGAAGCAGGAGGAGATGAGAGAGGAAGAAGCAAGAGGAGAGAGAGCATGCCCTGAGTGAGGAGGTGAGATGAGGAGAAGGCAGCAGAGGGACTGGGATGGAGAGTGTGCCAGTAGGAGATGGTAAAAGATCTTGTTGCAGCTGGATAGTCTGGAGAGTGCTGCAACATCCAGGGATATCCCTGCATCTCCATGACTTCTCAAAGGTTGTAGAAATAGTTAGGAACTCAGGAAAGAAATACTGACATGAAAAGATAAAGCCTAGGAGAGAAAGAGGAGAGTTGGCAGACAGCAAGTGAGAAGGGTGAAGGACCAGCCCATCCCAGCAGCAGTGGAGACCAGTGTTCCCTTGCCTGAAGGATGGCTGCCTGTGTGGCAGGGACAGGGCAGGTGTTCACATTGGGGCTTGATGAGCAGAATAACGTTCATCTTAATGGAGTGTTAGTCCTAACAATCCACTGTGTAATTAACACGTAAATGGTTGCTCTCCATGCTTACACAGTGTATATTCTTCCCACAGAACCCATCTGTGCTCAGATGTTCAGGCAAAAGCCACTCACTAGAAGAAAATTCAAGGTTCCAGCTCTGCCCACGAGTCCCTGCATGTCACGTGCTGGGATGCTGCTTTAGTGACATGCTATATAAGAAAGAGGTTCAGGGGCTTCCAAGTATTCTGAGCCAAACTGCAGCACTAATTCGGGGAAAGAACCCCGGACTCATGGCTGAAGCACATCAGGGACAACCTGGTCCTACAGAGGTTTGACCTCTCCATTGCAGGGAGATGGCATCAAGGGCAGGGACTAGTGCTGTGAGTGACTGGTTATCCTTGGTCACTCCTCAAGAGGTGGCCCAGTAATTAGTCATGGCAAGGCACAGTCACTATATCAAAAGGAAATGAGAAAATTTGAGACTGATTACACCAGCCATAGGAAATGGGACTCTCTGCTACTGTAGCTTCCCAGACACGGCACTATTTTAAAAAATATCATGATTCTTCTTGGCAGTTTAAAAAGAAACCCAGCCCAGATATCCTCTCCTAATAGAGCATGGCTCACAGATTCAAACTTCGTTCATGCCACAAGACATTTGCCAAGGGGAATCACTAGTTTCTGTGCTTCCCCAGCCTAATCCTCAACAAGTCATTTGTATGTTCTACCTGACCCCGCAGCCTCATGCCCAGAAGCTTGAGCCTAACCCTGCACTCGGTGACAGGCTTCTTCTTTCCCTTCCTGCCTGGCATCTGCCTCAGATGATCCACGTTGTGCACCTCTCTGCAGTTTGTGGTTCTGGAAGAATCTGTGAGAGAGACTCCAACCACCACCTGTAATCCAGCGTGATAGAACGGGATGACTGCTCTCACCTTCTTCACGCGGAGCAAGTGAAAGATGCGGGGGTGAGCATAATCAGTGTGCCTCCCGCAGCCCGCCTGGGAAATGCGTGGGCACAGCTTACGGGATCCTACAGGAGCACCGTTTTCATACCTGTGCAGGCACTTACCCAGCTCAATTGTGGCACTCTTACCGTGGCTGTCCACAGCAAGAGCTACAGCTGCTCACCAACAGAGGCAGACCCTGTACTCTGTCACCCTGGTAGAGCCTTGCTCTGGCTTAGCTCCAAAGCCAGATGTAGATTAACCTCGTTAGCACACGGTACCGCATCCAGCAGCTAGATGATGTTCAGAGGACTTTTCAGCATCATATTTCTATGTCTTTTTCTCCAATGCTTTCCAAGACTCTATCTGAAGTGCTATTATCTTTTTTTTTTTTTTTTTCACCCACCAGCCCTTTTCTGCTGCTGGCCCTTTATCCCACCAAATTAATCTCTAAAGTGTTATTGCCCGTTTGTTCTCGTTGCTCTTTTCTATAACTGTTTTTTCTCTCCAGATGGAGAAGCATGCTTCAAATGACTAATGATTTTATTTTCTTCTCACAGACACTTTTTTCCTCCACCTGAAATATGTAACTGTATGTAAACATCACAGATACCCTACTGTCTCATGTTTTGCCTAGAACCCTCTCTCCCTATTTTAAGCCCCTCTTCTTGTATATAAAGTCTTACATGTAACATTGAAGATACCTCTTTAAACAAGGGTCATTTTCGTTTTATTTTTAAAACTCTTTACCGGGGTACACATTTCCTAAAAGCTGAAACTATAAAACCTGGCAGATGAATAAACTATTTGGCTGGGAACATGAATAACTGAGTATAGCAGAAGGGGTAAGCAAAGGTATCCTGCAATTCCTTGTACTGGAAGCAAGGGTGAAGGACAAAGTTAAAGACCCCGTTGGACTTCAAGGCACCAGCTGCCGATTGTTTTATGCCTTTTTTTTTTACTCTTCTGAACTAGGCTTGTCTGTGTCTTTGAATCTTCACTGAACTGCTATGAAAACTCCCACCCTGACAAAAAGGAAAGTGCTCAGAATTGTATCATCCCCAGCACAAAAACATTTTCAAGCTCCATTTGCATATTTCACAGCAACCTATTATACCACAGATTGCTTCTTACTGTTTGAAATGTGTCCTGAAGAATTTGGGTTTTTTTACATGTTTAATAGCAGCTTTGGATTTTTTCACAAGGTGCCTATTTCAAATTGATCTCCATGTAGTTCTTGGACAGCAAATCTTTCACCACTGGATAGTTTTGAGTAGTACATAGATGTAGTCACAATTTCTAGAAGTTCATTATTTCTTTTCGTCAATATTCAGTTCTACTTACGTTGTTTCTGTAAACATTCCCTACCAGTTAACTGCCTAGTAATAGTAATGGAAACAAAACATAAAAAAAAACCCAAACACGAAACCAACCACCATCATTTCTTTTAAGCATCTGAGTAGATATTTATGGAAATATTTTGCAGTAATCCCTAGCCTGTGACAACTGAGTCTATGAAATATGAAAGATGAGTAATTATTTTATTTCTAAATATTAATTTTACCCATCCCCACACTGAACTCAGAATTATTAATTAAATACAAGTATTTTTTGCTGCCTTGCAATATTTTGTACAAAAGTTTATACAGGTTCAGCACTTCATTAGAAGAACATGGAAGGTTCAAAGGTAGTATGGAAGTATGATTATTAGAATCCACTTTAAATTGGAGTATGTCTACTATTTAGAGGAGAATATTAAATGCTTTATTTACAAGTGTTACGCAGGTACTGTATATGCATCAACTGGCACAAATAATACAGGAGGAAAATCAGAAACAAATTCTTATAAACTTTTTTATTATTAGTTGTATAACTCATTTGTAGAAATTAATGAGTTTGGGTTTTTTTGTCCTTTTTCTAATTACACTCCAATATTCTGTAGGGAGACATCAGATTCCACTGCTGATTAGACCTCTAGAGAAGAAGTATTTTATAAAAATATAAGTTGTTCAGCTAATTTAATTCCTATCAACTCCCTTTATGAGTTTTTTTTGCTGATCTTATCTGATCATTAAGAATGGCAGTCTATTTTTCACTTTGATTTGTATTTATAGAGAGATCAGCAGATTTATTATTACTTTTCAGTTAGAAGAGAGTTTGTTATACAAATGTCTCCACACTGTAAAATGAAAACAAAGTAACACTCGCTATAAGGAGTCAATTCATCTGATTTGCCTCTGAATTCAAAGTCATATGTAGAATTAGGTGATCTTTTTTACGATCACTTTGTCCATGATTATGGGATGGGAAGTCTATTGAATGGAGCAGTCTGCACTATGTAGAGCAAACAGCAGACTTCAGTCAAGCTACCTTCATGGAATCAAGAATCATTTTCCTTCTCTGGCTTGCACCCAGTAGGATAAGACCCGATACCAAAATGTCTCAGACTTGCCTTCCCAGCAAGGAAACTAAAGCATACACCTTAGAGAGGCAAAAGATTGTATTATTGTGTACCTCATCTGAATAACTATGGAGCCAGGACCCTTGAACCCATAACAGCAAACAGCGGCCAGATAAGGAGGAACGCAGCTTATAGAAGATTTACCCCCTTTAAGTTGATTCTCATGTTAACAATTATTTATTTGTAATTAATGCAACATGATTAGACAACACAGATGTGTCCTCCTTGAGGAAACGAGCTACTTTATCAAGTAAATCACAGTTATTTTTACTATACCATGGCAAACACTTTCCCAAGTTTCATAGCCCCAGTCCATGATCACTAGTCCCTCTACCTGAGCCAACCAATCTGTAATTACAAATTCTGTGGCACAAAGATAATTTCTTCTGATTCAGCCCCATAAGAAGTAGGGATATGTGTATCTGAATATTTACATTCTGTCCATAGGTTATTGTAGCTGTATTGCTTGCTTCATAGGCTTGAAATAGGATTTGTTCTCTCTCAATTAAAACATGGAGTTTTGAGGAAATATCAGTTTAGCACATTTTACCCAGGTTCTCATTTTGTTGTGGTTCACAGTTGTATAAAAAGCCGAGACCTTCCCTTGAAATTCTTCCCAGTGACAAGATAAATCAGTCTTTTAACACCTTCCTTCAATATTGTCATTTCATACTTGAAGAAGCATTCTAACACTATATGATCTGTTATTTGCTTTCTTCTCAGCAGAAAAATAATCTCAAAATTAAAAAAAATATAAAATAAAATACTGGCTACGCTTTCCTATTTGCTCTCTAAATCTTCTTAAAAACTGCAACCAAAAATTCACATATCTTTTTTGGGTCAACCTCAAGAGCCAAAGATCAAGTTACTTATCTGCAAAGCTGGACTTAGAAAATTTTTGGGTTTTGCTTAATTAGTACCGTGGTCTGGTGGCTTTGACGTTTTCCTAGTTCCAAGACTGCCCCCTCATCACCCCAACCCCAAGTTTCCACCACAGAATACTCTGTACAGTCAAACATTAAATGCTGTCATTTAAATTAAAGAACCTCTGATCACAGATCCAGAAGCAATTACTGACACACTGAAATATTGGCTAAAGCGAGGACTGTGGTTTTCTTTTAGGAAAGACAGATTTAATATCTGCTGGGTTTCCACTCATACACCTTACCATGACTTGAAACCTCCAAATCATTGCTGAAATTCAGTCAGTTTTTAAGTTTTACAGTGTAAAGGCACATCTCATTCACTTTTCATTATTCCATATTACAATAGCGATGGTTTCATCAAGCTGTAGATATATGAAGATATAGAATTTGTCCTATGTGTATCACAGGGAGAAATGAGAAGCTTGTGGAACAGAAGCAAAAGCTTCTTCTTCAGCACTACTTCAAACAAAAAGGAACAAATACTGTTCCACACCATGCCACTGTTTTCTCTTCACTGACAATTATATTCTCACCTCGTGGGGAAACCAGTCTTAACGCACCAATTAAGTTCATTAATGTTCCCCTCCTTGCTCTACCAAGGGCCCTGCCTCTTGATTTAGTCTCCCAAGAAGGTCTCAATCATCAGGTGGCTACTCAGCTATATAGTTAGAAGAGCTTCAGATATATCTGGATACCAGCGGCAGGATTTAACCCTTTAGCAAGGATTCCTTGACCAGGTTTTTTATATCTTACACAGATCTGGAAATAATAAAAATAAAAATATAAATAACTCTCTCTGCATCACATGTCACTTACCATAAAGTCATATTCCACAATAAGAATAAAAGGGATGAAGAATCACAGTTTTTCTTACCCCAGTTATTACAAACCCCAGAGCTGTTCGCAATGGAACCAAAGTCCACTTCTTTTTACTACGCTCTTAGGCACTTATTTCAAAATACCACTTAGCAGTTTATTTTCTAAACTAATATTAAGAGGGTCTATGGAGATAACATCCAAAACCTAGACTCCAAATGTATAAAGCTATAGCCTAACCTCGGGGGGACCTACCTAGGCAGTGTAATTGTAACTTCATTGAAGTTATCTGTAAAAATCAAGTCAGAAAAATCTTGCCATGAATTCTTCCTTCCACTGAAAAGTAAAAGGAGCCTTGGATTTGAATCCCAGAATGTCCAGATTTCAAAAGAGTAGAAACGTAGGGCCTTAGTTAGGGACTGGGATTCTTTGACTATAAACCTTAAGAGATTCAAGGTTTTCTGTAACACTTAAAGAAGAAATAATGTTTCACGGTGCTAATATTGTGTAGAGAAGTTTAGTTGCATGAGTTTGGTACTCACGTCCTAATCTAAACTGAAATAATGAGTTCTACTTAAAAGATGCTTTCCTCACCAGTATTATCTTGGTGTCTGAAAATGTGTTATTTTCACAAACACCACTTCCCCCCCCCGCCCCCCCCCCAAAAAAAAAACCAAATAAAACCAACAATTGAAGAGAATATAAAATAATAACATATAAATTCACAATTTCCATATGATAAGTAATTGATTGTGACTTGCTGCTGCTTATCCCTTACGATGTTTAAGTTTAGATAGTTGCGCAGTTCAACATTAATTTAGAAAATATTGCAGTTCCACAGAATTGAAAAATTTTTCAGTGTACATTACATATTACATTATAAACATTCTCTATGTCATAAAATACAGGAGGCTCCTAAGAAAGTATTTGGGGCATTCTGAAGTTTAATTTTCTTTATTAGGTACCTGAAGGATTTCACTTAGATCCTTTTATTGCTGTAATTTGCACAGCTGGAGATCAGCAAAGCATTAAAAATACTTTCTGTCATTCTAAACTGGCATAACATATTCTGAGAATAAGTATTAATTATACAGAGGGTATATGAGAAGTATTAAGAAATTTTCTCTTATCTTGATCCTTTTTTTCGGGGGTTATTTAAGGGGGGGTGGGGGGAAGATGTGTTAGAATGC
>JAVJGJ010000060.1:68029375-68050256 GCA_035590215.1 Microhierax caerulescens | reverse complement strand
CCCCCCCCCCCCCCCCCCCCCCCCCCCCCCCCCCCCCCCCCCCCCCCCCCAAGATGTGTTAGAATGCACTTGGAGATTTTAGGACTTCACCCCTATATTTTTGTGAGGCAGAGAAGACAGGAGAATTCACGGGATTAAAATTCAGGAAATCTAGGATGTACTTCTGACCTGTTCAGGTTCTTTCTTCCATATTCTTCTAATATTCCATACATCATTTACAAGGAGTATTAATTAAACTAATTATTAGTATTTATGAGTACTTCAAAATCTTTGCATTAATGACACTATACAGTAATTACAGTATCTTTATGTAATGCATTCTGATTAATCTATCATACCAATATAGATTTTCAGAACTGACTTATACATGTGCACTTTCTTAAACCAGCAAGCGAACTTGTACAATAGGGGCCTGCACCCTCAGAACTTATTTAAAAATTACCCCGTTTACTTACCTGATAGCTACACAAATATCGTGACTGACACAGGCAGCTAGGAACACGTTTCTCTGTACTACTATTACAGCCATATGGTTCCTCTCCTTTCCTAGGGCAAAGTTAATTCCCTTTTCAAAATCAGAATTATTTTCTACTTGTCAGTAACATTCAATTCTTCCTGTATTTTGTTTTAAAAACCCAACCCTTGTAAAACACATAATGTCTAACGTTAACAAGCTACATTTTCATTCAGATTATATATCCATGCAAAAAGACAAAAATGATTACTTAATATTTTCTCCCTCCATTTTCCCTTCCACCATCTAATTTCACAGCCCTAGAGCCTTCCAAATCTCTTCCAAATCGCAGAAACAAGTGAATTTTTAAGCTTTAAGTGAAAGAAAGGGAAGAGCTTTGGCTAAATGCCTTTATTTACTGAATGGAAAGAGATGCTGTAGTCATCAACTATATAAGCAAGGAAGAAGCTAAAGGGAATTTCATGACAAAGGTGTATCTTGATCACAGTGCCACATAAAGTCATGGTCTAGTGGTGCTGTTATTCCACCTACAAACAAAAAAGCATTCCAGTAAAATCTGACCAGTAACCCCTCCCTCTTCCTATTTGTTTTTTACATCTTCAACTGATGTACCTATCAAACAACTAAAAATGCTACCTCAATTAAAGATTGGCTTTGTGCATTGAGCTGAGAGGAACTGAGGCAAACCACGATTCACTACCTGTGAAGTGAATCGTATCAGTGTTCACTTTTATTGCACAGGAATGCACGGAAAAAAGCGGAGATTAATTTTTTTGGTTTAGCTAATAACCTGCTTTTACTGACAAACATATTTAACAAAGGAACCTAAAAGGCAAGGATGTCTGTTGTATAATCATGCCTATTCAAATATTTTTCTTTGGGAATTCCTTTATATCCCTGGAAGATTATCCTGTATTATGTATTTGCTCATAATTATCCATGTGAATATTTTTTAATATTCAGTACTGGTTTTCCATTAAAAGAAAATCTCTGCCAAGTTGCATGGCGTTAATAAATGGCTTTAGAGATGAAGTCCAGGTTGCTTCACTCAAACTTTCTAAGAAAATTTAAAAACAACTCTCTGCTTGACACCTGTTATTTAGGAACGTGTAGTTGCACTGAGTTACGGGTTTCTCTGACTGAGGATCTTCCCTTAGCAAGCTCCTGAATTAAAACACTACTCCTTTCTTTGCAGCTTCTAAGAGATAAAAAAAATGCTAAATATCAGAAGTTAAATTGTCATATTGTTAGATGGTGACATGATTCCAGTATTATTAAAGAATGGAAAGACCTAGAGGGAGCGGGACCAGAGAAGACTAAAAAAGGACAGGGGTTGGTCCTAACCAAAGGACAAGCTTGTCTACAAGAACGGAGCATAAGGAACCAGGTGCATCTTCAAAGCAACTGTCCGGAAGAGTGAGGCTAAAAGAAGAGAAAGATTTTTGAAAAGTTGAAATGAAACAGTGGAAAAAGAGAAAGCAGAAAAGATTGTGGTTGCAGGTTATGGGAATAAAAAAAAAAAATTAGTTGAATTTAGACTGAGACACGTAGGTAAACTGCAGTTATGAAACGTGACATCTGAGCAGTAAGGAGAGCCTGGGTTTCTGCGCTCATACAGTATGTAACAGGTTCCACAGGAAAGAGATGCCTCCTCTGCTGTATGAGAGCAAGGTAGACATTTGCTGGGCAGCAGATTAAAAATTGAAGACTCAAGGTCCAATATCTAAAAGAGAGCTCCTATTTGTCCTGGAACAGAAATAAATAAACCACCATCCCAGTTTGCCACACGAAAGTCCTTTCTGCTACAGTTTTTGGAAGGTGCATTGCAAGGTCAGTGCAATCAGTATTCTCTCAAATGTACCATCAATGTTTATTTTTAATTTGGGACTGGTGAATAAAGCTTTAATGGGATTTTAATGGCATGTTGGACACACTTCAGTGTCCAAAGATGTGGCTTCATATCCAGGAGTGTCATTATCTGGATTAATTATCAATAGCGGGCAGATATCATTAGGGAGATGTGAAAATGAGAGAGGTAGTAAATGAAATTTACTGGGCAGAGATGCTGAGAAATAAATAAATAAAAACATCTGAGAAGTCACCAATGGACACCTCAAAACCATTCTCAGTTTGATATTTTGCATTACAGCTGCCACTTCTTCCGCTGCTCCAGAATCTGTTGTGGCTGAAAGGTTTCCCTTGCCGGCGAGCGCAAGTTAAACGCCTCCTTCATAGCTGGAGCTGCGCCACCATACTTGATACACAAAGTTCATGAACAAATTTGCTTTTTAACGTGGGTAAAGGATTTATCTGAAACCCGAAGAAGACCGCATTAGCTTTACCAACAAACATTTTATAACGTAATAAATGAGCCTTGCTGATAAGTTTTTAACAAGTGACAGTTAATGCTTTAGTGTCTTACGTAAAGACATGCCTGATAAAACACACAGTAAATACGTTCTAACTTGGGTGATAAAACGTATCGTAAACGTGACCTAAAACATTCTAAAGGGTAGTTGCATGATGTATGTTATATGCAAGTCGATGCTATGTCTGCACTTGAAAAATCATGCTTTAAGGTATTCTTTTTGTCTAATCAACATAGTAAACATGACTCTAAAGTGAAAAAAAAAAATGTTTGCAAGATTTTCAGATAAACTTTCATTTGTGAAAACATTGATTAAACAGCTGAAATTTAACAATATTTATCAATACAGGCAAAGACATTTTTAAGACAGAAAAGAAAGTAAGCTATCAGCCCCCATAAAAGCGGGAGATCTGTCTTGGGAAACAGAGATATATCAGAAAGAACTTCGGATTTATCTAGGTACTTAACACTGTGTGAGCTTTCGGTGCTGTAATAAAGATAATTAAACACACCACCTGTCTGCAACCACATGGACACACATGCAAAGCTAATAAGACAATATTAAGTGGAAACAGAAAATTGATACTGTGTTTACCCTCTTAAATATGCAATCTCTGCTCTCAAAGTCTGGGTTTTGTGTTCAGAACCGAAGAAACACAGTATTTAATTGTAGGCCCTGTTTCTGCTTATTCTGCTGCCTGGCTGGAAAAAACATTCAAGAACTACTTGTGACACAAAGTGGTAGAAGTTTCATTGGTGGGTCTCCGTATAGTGAAATAACAATAATTATTTGAGAGAAAAATATCTTCTCCTTCTGCAATGTGAATATGATAAATTGCTCCCTAAACGCACAGGAGAAGTTCAATGCTGCAGATCACAAAAGGTATGCCAAGAAAATTAAATGTCTGCCCAACGAGCAATTTGCTCAGAGTTAGAGGAACCTTCCCAAGAACACATCAGTCAGCACTTTGCTGCCAGCTTTCCACAACTTTTCAGTTTTGTTTTGCTTCTGTTAATACAAGGCTACTGAAGGTACTTAAGTCTGACTAGACAGTCAGGTAGCAAGGATGATGCAGAATTAAACTGTTCTTGCCTCGGAGCAGTAAAGGTGAATAGATGTGCTAGAAAAGCCAGAAGTGCTTCCGAGTTGAAATGAAGCAACAATTTATGGTTATACAGCACTTTCCACTCAAGAACCTTAAAATGACTATATTAATACTACTAGGCTAAATCCAAAGCAAGAACTTATTTCCAGGTCCAGATTAGCTAATCATGCCTTACACACCCAATAGAGGATCTCAGATACTAAAACCTGTCAAAACCACCAAGATCACAGAACTGAACAAACAGCTGGCTTAATATTTTTTCTAAAAGTGGTTCCTATCTTTATAATAATCTAAAACAGCCAAGTGGATCTGCAAGCTCTTACAATGTTATGTGTTTGAGATCTGTTCGACTTTTTACTAACAAAACTTCGTAAGACTTTGGCCCATTTAGTGTTTAACAAAAGACAAGAAAAAAGGACCATAAATAAACTCTGCAACTTATTTCCCATTTACTGAGAGATGAAGATAGTTGACCTCCCAAGGTTTCTATATAAATGCTGATTTTATCCAGCAGCAGGCCCTTGACCTTGGTGAGGCTGACAATTACTCTGATCAAATGGATGAAAAAGGCTGACAGACGAAAAGGGATTTCATCCACCAGAGATCAATAGGTCATCAAAAATGAGACACCAAAATGAACTATGCTAAGGAAGTTTTGAATTTAAATGAAAACGAAATATGGAGCTAGGAATGAAAAATTCAGATGAGGAACTTTCCCCTTCTGTTTGTCCACTCATGTATGAGATTTTGGGATCCTGCCTCTCCTGCTTATTTCACATTTAGTTATAAATAAAGTTATTTTATCAAGTAAAGATAACATTAACAGTAATTGTATACATCCATGAATGTTGTTTTTTGGAAACATAATCCAATTTTTTTTTTTTACTTATACTGCTTCTTCAATTTAAGTTTTTGGAAATAAATGATTATTTTTATTTATAGGGGGTTTTAGTATCTGTTTCCCGGTATGTTTTTATGTAATTATGCACTATTCATGCTGTGGACACCTGAGAGAAATTGGTCAACTAAAAATCACCTTAAAAACTTAGGAAAACAATTCTAGAAATTCTTCAGTCTAGTTTTCATAAAAACATTTTTATGCAGCTTATATGTTGGTGTTGTATTAGTCAGTGTCCCCTTAAATTATACTATCGTCCTCTTAGTTGTACCATCCCACATGAAGTGTTTTTCACTTAAAATCACTGATGGATGATGATTAAGAGAAGCAAAATCAAGCAGCATTTTAGCTCATCAGAATCATCACATCTACAACATCCCTGAGCCTACCACAGAGTAGACTCGAGAATATTCTAGGAGGACAAGCAGGGTCACTTCATCCCTTCTAAAAATCACTTCTTACTGCCAATTGCATTTATCAAACCGTATCTACGCTGAGTCTGAAGGAGGAGTCTTTATACAATTTTACAAAAAGCATGGTGACCGAGAGAGCATACGTAGCTGGAAAGCAGTCAGGTTGGTGAGCACTTGGTGCTCCTCCTGCAGCCTCCCATCAAATGCAATTAGAGACTTAGTCATAGGATGCTTTCTGACCAGATCTTCCAGCTTCAGCAAATCCCTCTAAGAGTATAGAACGCATTTTCATCAGCTGTACGCTGAAAATAGAAGAGGCAGCAAGCTGCCCGCATCTGTACTTGGCTCTGGGGTTAGAGTTAGACTTTATTCTAGACAGCCTAGAAAATATGAATCCCCTCGTATCTTATTGATATTTCAGTGGCCATAGAAATGTCTGCCCTATTTTGCTAAATAGCTGCGTGCACATTTTCTAATGGCGTAGCTGGCCCTGGGTATGTGCGTGGGACAGAAGCAGCAGCCAACAGCTTGATGAAAGAGAAAAAAGTAATTCTAAGGACTTAAGGAAACTGAGAGAAGCATGGCTGAATTTATGCTGAACTCAAAACACATGTATTAAAGGGGAAATGAAAAGTTCTTCAGTTTCTTCTTCTTCATATGGATCTTAAAGTTAAATCCAGCTAAGAGCACATATGTTGCAAGATAGTAGGGCAAAGGTGAGAATACCACTTTGCAAGCAGCTTAGTGGTTTGCTGCTAATTAGCAAGGGATGTGGAAAAATACCCCATGGAGGGGTAAACCTACACACGCACCCACTGGACACAGCTTCACTCGTGAACTCCTTGCTTGCTTTATCCAGATGCCTGTGAAGACACATTGACTGTTCTCGACTGTTGCTACCCACACATAAGAATTGCAGAGCTGAAGCATGAGTCACTGACAGCAATTACAGCTTTTCCGACTTCATTGAATTCCTACCTCTCAAGTCTCTTTTGTGTCATAAAGTCCATTGTGTCTCTGATTTGCAGGCTTCAGCTTTTCAGCCTCCGTGTAACTTTTGGACTGAGTAAGTGAGGCATAAGTGAGTTTTATGAATTAAAGAAAGCCACACTCCAATTGTATAAAGTCCTACTCCAGCTAATAATTTGAGGTCAAACCACAAGCTTTGAATTTGCAGCCTGGATTTCTTCCGTTCCTCCTCTTTCCCAAAAGTTTGTGAAATAAATGACAGGTCTTCAGCCCTGAGAAACAGCCCATTAACCAAGATTCATCGAAGGTGGTGTAAAATACACACAAGCAACTAAAAAGTTATGGCCCATGCTCGCACCAGACATGTCCCAAACATTTTGCACATGCTATCCTTCCACATTTCTCTTTTCACCAAGTCATTTTCAAAGCACAATTTACATCAAACACTGACATATTTAAATCATTCCTTCTTTGGTCCAGCAGCATTTTTTTGATGTACATTAAACAGTTTCAAAAACAGCAGGCAATTTTTATTATCCATGGACAGTCTGAATCTATAACTAATTCATTACTAGCTCTCCTGCTCATTACTGATCCAAAAGGCTACCTGACACAGCTTCATCTAGCAGTGTGATATGCTTTGAGAAAAGAATTATACAGAAATTTCCCCAGCTTTCTTTCTACGTGGGATTTTGCCTTTTTGATTTATAATATTCCCATCCAACGTATTATGGGACTGATGCTCACTTGCCTTAGTAAAAGACTGTTTGAAAGACTATAAAGTTAATTTATTGAAATGTAATTAGCACCACTACTAATTTTTGCCGTGCTTAGTGTCACCAGTTTTAATGCCACAAATTCCATTTACAATGAACAGAACAACATTGTGAGACATTAATATTCATTTATCCAGTCTTCTCTCCCACAGTAAATCACACTGTAAGGCTCTGAATGCTGAAAGAGTGAGCAAGAGAGCAAAGATTATTTAATATATATATCTATACGTCCTTGATCTTATTCAGCTCATTTATTTTGGCAAAGCCTGCCAATTTTCAAGGCTTGGATAGTTGGAGACTGCTTGAACAGAGAATGAATGCAGTGTGTACTGCAGCGATTCAGGCTTGCCTCCCCAATTAGTGTCTCCGAGCCTAATGGGGATTGCTCCGTTAATGCAGGTATTCCCTATTGACCTTCCAGAGCATCTCTAACCATTCCTATTAGTCTGTGGAAGCTTATCCCAGTGGAAATGGTAAAAATGCTCTACCAGCTGAAACTTTTAGACTAGTGGTTATGTAGTGTGTTGGTGGTAATTTAACAATAAGATATCCTGTAACACACCATAGATTATTTGTGTGCAAAGTCTTAACTTACTTGAATTTTTTATTCTTTTATAGCATCCAAAAAACAACAGAAAGATCTTTTTTATAATTTTCTGAATGTCTCAAGGAAGAAATGAATATATTTTCAAGAATGCATCTGTTTCACTTCGGGAATGGATCTACTTCTAGAATAAAAAAAATCACCTTCCTTTTACAGGGCAGAACTTCTAAAGAAGCTTTTAGATGCTTAATTTCTATTTGTTCATTACAGCATATTAAGCAACATAAGTACTGCATAAATAAGCAGAGTTAAAACTCTCCCTCTGAGGGTCACAACAGCAAATGGAAAGTGGGAGTGGGCAGCATTCTAATGGAATATAATTCTAATACACTGAGGAAACATCACCTCGTCCTCAAAACTTGAAATCCCAGCCAGGCACCCCCAACCCTTCACTGTCATAAGTCGCAGGAACAACTAGGCTGTGCATTCTCTACCTGAGGAACAACCGAGGAGTCTGCAAATGTCGTATGGCTGTGCAATAGACAATCTCTGAGCGGGCATTTAAAGATTCTAAATCTGTAATTAGGCCCCAAAGCTTACGAAAGGCTTTCCCTAGACCTAGGTTTAAGGAATGTCTCAAGATCACACGGGAAAGCTAGATCACAGGCTTGCACGTTTTAAACTGCAAAACCTCCTGTCTCTAGTTTAATGGGAAAAAGAAAAGACGCGCAGGAGACCGCCGTTCTGTGACTATCTCAGACACTGCACCTGGGGGAGGCACGCTCCCTGGTAACGCAGACACCGCACAGAAAGAAGCAACAAAGAGATGGTGATTGTGGAAACTTTAGCAACGACCTGTAGCATGCTCTTCCCCCGGGCATTTCTGACTTCAGTCATCTTCTCCCACGTGATCCGACTGCCACCATTTCAAAGAACATCTCCCTCCCTGCTTCTGACATCCTGAGTTACATTCCTCTGTTTCCCTGCCTCACTAACACTTCACCCACTTTCGGAATTTCTGCTATGAAATCTTTTCTCCATTGCATTTTTACCCCTGCTGCTTCTCTCTTTTTTTTTTTGTGTTCTTGTTCTTTTTTATTTCGTTCACTACCGGCACAGCAACCACTAGCTGCAAAAGCATTATTACAGAGCATAAAGATGGTCTTTCTTCAATTTTTTTCACTGGCTTCCACACGAACGTGTACAAAGCCACATTTAATCATTTACCTGTACTTGAAAACAACGCTGACAAATCAACATCTGTGGAGGAAAAAAAAAGAAAAAAGCCTTGGGAGATTTTTGTGCTGAGACCACAACTCTTATGCATATTTTTTTTTTCCACTTTTAAATATGTACATAAGTATCCACATATACCTATGGATATTGAAAAGTCAAAGCTGTCACGATTAACTTGCTGTGTAATTTGACTTGCCTGATATGTGTATCATTAAAATACGTTGAACACAGATGTCACAGCTGCTTCATTAAAAAAAAGTATTCCAGGAACTTCTAAGAAAAAAAATAATGTTATAACTAAAATAAAAATTTTAAAAAGTATACCCTTCCAGATGACTACTATTGATAAAACAAAATAATAGAAAGTGGACTAACTGTATGTAGATTTCTCCATTTAGGTACTATTTCAGTCTTACCCAAGTCCAAGCATATTTGATTGAACCTGCAAAATAGTGCCTGAAAATTATCTTTTTGCAGCTAGTATATTATAGTTAAAATGAGAGATGATGGATGTTTTTGGGGATATACACTGCTTAAAAGCTGTCCTATCAACATATCTCAATGTGTGCTCAAACCTAACTTGGAGCTGCCTTGTTTATTTCACTGGTACACTAAGCTTTGAGTGCAGGGTTGTGGCGGGGATTTGCATAGCTATGCAAACACTCATAAGATCAGAATAATCTTTTGGAGAAAATGGAAACAATGTTAATAAGAGTCAGACTCTCAAATATTTCCCATCAAAATATTTGAAAATGTAACGCAGTTATTAAAGATCACTGATGCATTGTCTCTTAGGACAAGGTCTGATCCTGTGTGATTCCTTGGTTTGATAAATGGAGAACATTTGGGTTTATACAGACTGCACTACCTTATAGCATGCTTCCTTATGTTTTGAATGATACATTTTATTTTAGCAGCACAGTACGTAAGTAATTATGATGCTTTCACAAATGAGATATTTAGATTTTAAAAATAGTTTTATCAGCAGACATGCAAGTGAAAATAGGTATCGAGCTGTAGGGAAACGCAAGACATCACACGTGGATATTCAGAAAAATATCAATAGTCAGTGACAAGTATATATTAAAGATAAAAAGATCTATTTCAGGATACATAAGAATACAATAGAAAATTTGGGGGAGCAGACAACCTCATTTACCTAGTTAATGAATAGTCCCAGACAGTGATGTTTTTCATTAATACACCAAAGCTGGTCACCAGATACAGTAGAGGAGCTTATTTTCTGCTCTGTCAGCCCTGATCTTTCCCAGTTGGGTGCATCACAACTGAGAGATGTAGTAATAGACCAGCTGAATTGCTGACACGCAAGAAATTCCTTCCCTTTTAGCAAGTTAAGTCATTTTAGTCCGCAAAACTACCAGCCTGAAGTGCAATCAGCTGCCATGAGACTATATCCCGACAATACACATTTCAGTTTCAAAAGTTTCAGGTCGTTACACCTAGTCTGCGCATCTTGTGACTCAACGTGAAAATCTCAGAAGCAAAGGAGACTAACGATAGCTGTACTAAACTTATTAGTATTGTCTCGGTTATGCAAATATACTTTAGGGTCTAATTTTAACAGAAAAGCTCATTCTAAGCTATTCTTTCAGGCATCTCTCTTCTCTGTGTGCACAAGGAAACTGTAGGCCTAATTTTACTTAACATTTCTGTCATGGGCATATCCCATATAGCAGAAAGTGTGCAGGGTATTCACTCGTCCCCAAACACTAAAGACAGATTAAATAAAGCATTCAAGTTTTAATATGATCTGAAGATAAATGCCATAAAATCACGTACAATTATCATTACTCTTTTTTTAACTTTCAGGTTACACTTGCAGTAAGTATATTTTGAAGCGATGGATTAGCCAACACAGAAATACACAAGACCTTGTTCTGTTTCTGGTTTGAATGATTCAAGCTCCGGTCACCTCTTTTGGTGGGTGGCAGTTCTGATAACAGGACATTGAAACTCTTATCACAATGCTGGGGAACGTTCTGATTCCTATACTGTTGAATTAGTTTGTGAATATAGATAATAAGATCATATTTAAATGGTAAATGTTAATATATGCCAGTCATCAACACAGAGCTACCACAACATTCCTTACCTGTACAAAGCAAATGAAGTATAGGAATCTTGGAAGCTACAAAAGCGTGCAAAATATTCAAACTTTAGTATCAAAATAGTATTATTGCAAATGAAAAATCAGGAAATTTCCCTCACACAGCTTTATCTAATACTTTCAGTTATCCTGCATATGTGAAATGGTTCTATTGTCCCGGAGCAGCCCAGCACAGGCAAAGGAAATTAGTGGGCATGTCAGTTTGTGAATAATTCAACTTGTCTGAGTTAGGATTGCTGAATGTTTTGAATGAAAGATCATTTTAGCCAAGCTAAGATTCAAAATTAAGCCCTGAGAAGTTGGGGAAAACTTCAAATAATCCAGCCTCTTCCAGGTAGGTTTTGTTGGTTGGTATTTTGGGGGGTTGGGTTTTTTTCATTAAAAAAAATGACCAACCAACTAACCAAAAAACCCCAATATTGTGACTAAATTATATGTTCTGATTGTTATGGAGTTAGGCAGTGTGCCTTACGAGCTAAAGACCGGTCACACTAGGTATTGCGCCCAGGCAGCCCCTGCTCCCAAGTGGTCACCATTAACGTGCAAAACAAGCAACAACAGATGCAGCCAGGCAGCAGAGCTCAAAGATGAGTCAAGGCTGACCAGTCTCACCAGCAGATGTTTCAGTGTACCCATACCCTAACAACTATTAGTTTGGACACAGCAGTGAGTAGACTTCTAGTGACATCATACTAAAGACATGGCTTCGGGACTGTCATTTTCTGCGGGCTACCGCCTTTGCTACGCTAAGTCAGTCACGGTTAGGAGGTCTGAGCCTGTCAGAAAGTAACAAAACACCAGCCTCCCTCGCACCACTCACACAGGCTGCGTTTACCCATGAAGCTGAGAGAGAGAAGACCACGTGTAATGGCTTTCCAAACTGAAAAGGCCAACAGAGAGTTGTAAATTGAAAGGTCATTCCTGGTGGGACACAAGGACTGAGAGAAGGTCAGACACCCCTAATGAAAGTATCTTGTCGCCTCCAGATTATTTGGGATTTATGTGCTTCAATCAAATACTCAGAACTTGCTTTGACTTTCTGTAAAATAAAATATATAAATAAAAAAAAAGAAGATATGGAGCATTTTAAGAGGAACAGCATGAATGTGAACTGTTATGTCAGCTTGGATAAAGATGTGTAAGACATGAATCTAGACACAGATGCAGGCACCAAACCTGAGTCTGAAGGGAAATGCCATTCTAATCTGCAATAATAGTTTGGAACATTTTGCTAGTTTTTTTTTCTGAGCTTTGCTTCTTTCTCTGAATATTTAGAATTAGCTGCTGTTGGAGGTAAGACACTGGTTTATATAGCCTTCTGTTTTACCATGCTTTATACTGAAATATAACAAAGCAACAGATAGTCTTGAAAATCCTGGTCAGCTTGCACAAGATAAGGCCTTAGACTTGCATTAATATATGATCAGTGTCACTCCATGAAAGTCAATGGACCATATTTTTTCCCTCCATTACAGTAGTACAGCTCCATTACCTATAGAAATCATTAATCAAACAGCAACACTGAACTCTGATGTTGGGCAGGATATAAATTAGACAAGAATTTGGCCTCCTGGCCATTTTCTCCCCTGATTTGCTGCTGGCAGGAAATCCCTTGGTTTATTTTGCCTCAAAGCTTTAGTCAAGTGTGTTGATATTAATTTCACTGCACAACAAAGCTAGATACTGAAATACAACTATGAGCATAAAGATAAATCAACATATCAATAAATATTTAGCAACTTGGCCATCTGACTGATTGAGTTCTCATAACACTTCGAACCTCCTCAACCCTTTTTCCTCTCCTAATTTCTGATCTGTAAAATGGAAAAAATAAGGCAACCTTCTCTACTAAGAAGAATTAAAGTAAATAATAATACTAAAGCACTTCAAAGCCTCTGATGTAGATGCAAGTTATATCTTCATTCCAACAAAACTGGTATGTTTTTATTTATTTGGGATCTCTCACAAAGTGAGACAGAGGGAAGAAAACTGCTTCCTCCTTTCCATTGCTAATAGATGACCCTTAGAAAATCAGGGCCACAAGTTTTAGAAATGTTGAATAATTAAAAAGTTTACAAACTGGAGCACATCTAACTATGTAAAGCAGCCAGATGTCCAATCACGAGAAAATAAGCAATTCGAAAAGAGCGGGAATAGTATCAGTAAACTCATGAAAGAAATCTTGATGTATTTTCATCAATTGAGATGAGAATATTTCCCAGCTTCTTGGTTAATTGAGTACATGGATGGTTTGAAATACCCAAATATTTATAGAACTTTGTGGGTGCTAGACTGGCTAACCAATAAATCACAGCAAAAGTCTGAAACAGCAGGATAACCTTTAAATGTATTCCATCCTGGTTTTCGCTACAGATCTCCAGTCTGTACATGAAGAAAAGCCTTCCCTTTTGTCCATACTTCTTTTCAAGTTTTGAGAGTAAACATGGTAATTGATTTTAATTAAGTCATGCCTGTCCATTACACCTCCCTGTGTCTGAGACCTGTCTGGGAATCAACCCTTAAGACACCAGATTTTTTCCTGATTGAGAGTGACTCAGCTAAGGTGGAACTGCTAAAATAATAGGAAACCTGTGGTGCTGTCAGATTGAGGTTTACATGAAGCAATCTTAACCACAACAGTAATTACTATTAAATGGTGCGTAGGTGAGAGTCCCCGAATTACAGCCGTGAGCATCTGGTAAAGACAGACCTTTTAAATCCAGTTTTGACTTGGCAGAAAGGTATTTACAGTATGGCCATGACAGCACCACTTGTCCTTATGAAGTGAGAAACAGCCACGTATCAAGACACCACTTTGTCAGTTTTCTGTCCAGACCTCAGCCAGTGGAAATCACAGGAAGACAGAAGTCATCCCACTGGCACCTCTAGTCAAAAATTAATACAAGCCAGTTTCATACCATGTTCATAGTGTTATTCTGAATCTGTGACACTTCTAGACTGATACAATTGATAATGTTGACAGTACAGCACTTGCTATTGCTAATAATTTACCCATAATCATAAGTAGAGAAGAAATCAATACATACTAAAATTACAGCAGTTATTCAGTCTGGTAACATGAACTCCACATAAGTTAAATAAAGCTACCTTTAAATTTTTATTCCTGCCATTTTTATTTCTTCTTTGCTGCTGATGCAATTTAAAGAGATTTAAAAATAGTAAGAAGGAGCAACCTTGTGATGGTCTCAGTGGTTATGCAGAAGGACAGGAACACAGGCTCTTGGAAGTTACTTGGTACTTGTTTGTATCAGTTACACCAACGAATTGATGTAGAGGTGCATTAGTTACTGTATATTGCTGAAGCACTAGTAATTATTCAAGCAGATTTACTGAGGTTTAAGGGCAGCGTAATAATAGCATCTGTATATTTTATATGCAGCCATTGTTACACCTCATTAAACGGGCTAGTAAATGATCCATTGCTATTTAATTAATATGCAATGAATGTGATATTAAATCTAACATGTAAATTAAAACTCAATTTGAGTCACTTAATTTTAAAGTGTGATGGAAAACTTCTTTGGACCTGAATGGCTTGTGTCTGTTTCTTTTACTTGGCTCCCTTCTGCTGTTTGCATGATGTTGGGCAGATTCTAGAAAGACAAAAGGGGCAAGTTTTATGACAAGAAATTTCAGCACAGCAAATTAAAACCAGCCCCACTCTTGGCATTAAGCGATGGGCAGAAATTTGGCTAAATCCCAAACATCCTAATATTTCAGAGTGTTCGTACTTGTGATTCAAGTTCATCTCTAATTCAGAAAGCACAAACAAGAGAAATAGATGATCAAATGTGACAGAACTTTGGAAATAAAATATCCAAATGCATGCGCCCTGGTCATTATCTTTTGTTTTCTCAGGTGACTCAAAATCTGAGCCAAAAACATTTAAATTAGACCGTAGATAATATTAAAAAGGAAACCAGTTGTACAATCTTCCAACAAAAACCTGTTTAGCACTAAATATTGAATCTACTCCTTTTCATAACAAAATCATTTAAAAAAAATAACAAAAGCAGAAGTAGTAATACTAGTGGATGCTATCACATCATAATAAATGTAGGGAAAGGAAAGCAACAGAAATCATAAGGTCCATTCACTGTTAAATATACTTAAAATCTGGGAATTAAGAGAATGGATTAGACTCTTTTAAGCCTTAGCTGGACCTACTTAGCTGTTTAATACACCCCAAAACAACTTTATATTCAATCTCCTAAATTCCATTGATAGGAGATTAATTTGTGGAGAGATTGCATGTGAGCTGAGATCTCTCACAGCATTTTAATGCAGATTTCACCACACAATTAAGTCCTTTAGCCTGTTCTGTACATAGCCCATTGATTTATCACAGGTGTTTCTTTGGGGGAAAGCTAGATCTGCCATACACAGAGCCATAAGAATCTATCAATGCCACAGATAACAGAAGATGAAGGTCCTAGTCTTGGCCCTTTCGTGATAGTCTTACCTAATCCAAAATTATTAGCCAGAATTCAGCTGCTGATACTATAGATCCTAGTCCTTATTCCCAAGTAGTAAGAACTTTTCAGTCAGCAAAAGCGGCAACCTAGTTTTACTCAGCTTTAATAAGTTCTACTATTTTAGCATAGAATATTTTAGCAATAACTGAGCTATCAGAATACAATGCCTCATGCCGAGTTTAATTTGGATTCGAATACCTATGTCTTTGGTAAAGTGTATGATGGCAGCAAGGCAAAAGCTTAGTTACAGAGTTGTGGTGGAGTTTTCTGACATAACCTGCAAAAGTCACAGCAGTGCTAATCAGAAGTCTTCTACCCTTGCACTCTGAATAATGATCATACTGCAGAATGGCAGTCATAAAAAAGGGAAACTGAAGGCAATTTTTTTTTCTACAATAGATCATTAGATTTTTCTAAAAATCTTGTGTTAGCAAGCAAACTTGCCAGACAAACCTGAAACACCTCTTTTAGAAGGAAACAGCTGCCTTCCAGAGTTAAAATATAACCATTGAATTCAATTCACCAGAGCTAAAGAATATAATTTTAAAAACCATTCACTCTGAATTTGTTCCTCAAAAATGAAGTCTTCAAAAATGTTTGTCTGAACTGTTAAATAGAAGCAGCATTTACTTCTACAATGCAATTTTTTTCTCTCATCTTCACTTTGGCTTCCGACCTCAATCAACTTCAATATCTAAATATTTTGCAATTGTGCTACAGCTTGTTAGCATCAGTTCCTAGACAGACTCGTTTGTGGACTTTCTTTCAAATAAAAGAAACTTTCTGAGAACTATTAAGCTCCTCTCAGGGCTCTGCTGTCACATGATAAAGAAAACGTTGAACTTATTATTTGCTCTGACAGACACAACCTCTGGGCACCACGACCACCATCCCCTGCCCGTAATTCTCTGTTTATGGAGAGTGATAGCTTATGATCTGTGTAGTAAGAACTGGAGTTAATACAAGCCAGTTTCATACCATGTTCGTAGTGTTATTCTGAATCTGTGACACCCCTGGAGTAAGAAAAAAAACACCCCACTAAATATTTTATAACAATTAATGGTAGTATTTTTATATAAAATAAAGCTTGTTCAATATTTGAAAGACGGGAATGATTATCATCATTTTACAGAAGAGGAAGTTGAGCCACACAAAGTTTTATGATGGAAGTCAAACAACAAGTCATTAAATGGTTTCAAGCTCCCATATAGGTTAAGCTCCTGCTAGAAACATTGCACCATGCTGCATAACCTATTAGACACTTCAAGTTTCCTTTGAGCCTATACAAAACAACATCAGCAGCTTGGCACCAGATGCAGTACCCGGCACCAGAGGCAGTTTCCATCCCGTGTCAAGGTTGGTGGGTGCCCAGTGCGGCCAGACATGAGGCCAGCTGGGAAGCCATGCTAGTTGCAGCGAGGGATCAGATGCCTAGGGCTCTGCACCACCGTGGCAAGACAAGCTCCGACTGACCCTAGCTGGAGATCCATCTGTCATTTCTGCATCAACATTCAGCAAAATGTTGTTTCTCCAGTAATATGCTGGTTTACATTTGCTTCTGCCAGTAACAGGATAACATGTTTAGTTTATTATTAACCCCACTGTCCTAAAATATAGATTAAACCCTTTTGGTAGTTCTTTTATGAAATAAATTTACAACTTTTTGCTTTGTTAACCACCTCTGGATTATTTGCAGCACTGTATTTCTGGCTTCACTGCCATTCAACCACTCCATGTCTCCCTTTGCCACATGCTGTAACAGCTTCCCATGTTTCATCATTCCTCTACACAACATCTGCTTAGTATGAGGATGATTCAAGAGAAAAGTGAAAACCATTCAAGAAAAAGTAAAATAAATGAAAACTTAAATCAATAAACCATTCCCTATTCCTAGGATATGGCAACTGTCTTCGAATTCTTTGAGGTTCCTCAGGATTTTCCATCACCAGGTAATGTTCACCCATTTGTTGAATGAAGTCTTTACACCTTCACTACCTCAAATCTGCTATGGTTCAAGAAAACTTGCTGTTACGTGAAGAACCCATTCTAATTCATTCTAGCTGCTTAATCCAATTATACTCCTGAATAATAGAAATTGGAGAGTTTGAATAATAGAAGTTGGAAAGATTCACAAACTACCCTTGTACACTTCACTAGAAAGGTGGAGGTAAAAAAAAAAGAAAGAAATTTAATCTGTTCAGTTCCTTGTATACAAAGAATAATTAACCCAACTGTAATAATTTTCCACCTTCTAGAGTGCTGTAAGTTTTAGCTAATCAATATGTTGCATGCTGGAATGACTTAAAATATGCAATTTAATTGCTGATGCATCATAGGATGTAAAAAGTAACCAGCAGTAGTGCAAGAACAAGGAGAGCCATAGTATGTCCCAGCAGTTTTTTTCAGAACCATTAGTTACCGAAGTTACAGTCACAGTCCTCAGTCAGCAGCTGACCTGTGGCTGCCGTCAGCATCCAAAGAATCAGGAGTATCAAATACTCAGACATCTCAAGCTTTAAATAAAAACCAGAATATATAAAATCAGTGCTTTAAGTACTTGCCAGCCTGCCGAGTGCACCCATGTAAATAAAAGCAAAACACCAGAAAAACAGCATATGGAAGACAGCAACGTCGTGTGACCAAGAGATTCAGCCTCTCCCTAAGCTGCTTTATGTCCCCTTTCCCTTTGCTGGTCCCCATCCGATCCCTGCACACACAGACTGTTTCTACCCCAAAGCACATGAGGACTACATCTCCCAGGTGCCACTCGGCTGTCTGATGCTCGCTGAACCACGGCACGTTTCTCCCCGACTCCTCCCTTTCCTCACATGTCCCAAGCGTGTCCCCTAAGCAGATGGGCAAAGGGAGCCCCCGTTAGCTGTTCTACATTGATGCTTTTCAGATGGAAGCATCAGGTGTTTGGAAAATAGTCCTACCAGAAATATTTCCAAACCATATCCTTGATGAAACTCCTTTATTTACGACAGCATTGAAAACTCAAACTCATCTATTAATATTTTCATGTCACTGTAGCTAGATGTTTCTAAAGTAATGAACCAGCAGATCCTATTGGTTTTGAATGAATGATTGATTCTTCTCTCTGTCCTTAAGCACAAAGAATATCTGATCTTCCAGAAAAAAGAAAAAATATTACTTCTACTCCCCTTCTCCCTGAAAGACTTCTCCCACCTTCCTTCTTTCCTCTCTCTCCACAGAGAGCTCACAATACTCACAAGTACAGCTACCACTAAAGTATTTTGCAACACACAGAACAAAATCACAATAGTCTCTTGACTTTCATCTTGAGCTAAAAAGGAAAATGAAAAAATACAGTTGCAGCAGAGTCGGAACAAGCGATTGAGATGCAGCTTGTAAAGTTGATGACAGATCATTTTTCAGAATGCAAATGAATTATTTAAATAGAAGTGTCTAATTGTTTCATTGCCCTTCACTATCAGAGGCCATTAACTGTTAGCACAACGTGGCTGAATGAAACCAAGAGCATTTTTGTTGTACTTAGTACTCACCTTGCACAGTATAAATGATGACACCCAGTACAGGACAGTGGAAACTCAAAAATACCTGATACTTCCAAGTAAGTAACAGAAGTAAAGCCCTGGAACTCCAGTTTGGTTTGCCTTTTATCTTTCCTCACAATCACTTTAGTATTTCTGTTCTTCTCTTTTACAAAAATCTCCTGATGTTCGAGAGATTTTACTGGTTGGGATTTTTATCTTTTCTCTTCCTTTCTGGAACAGTCAAGTCAGGGCTTCAAATCTTTGGCACTGTATGGTATGTAAGCTACCAGCAAAAACATATGGACATTTACCTATGATCGAACCCCTCTGTGTTGTCCCCGAACTAGAATTACTATAACATTTCAAAAAGATAAGGGAGATTTAAGGACTTGAAATATCTGAAATTAGGAAAAGCCTTGCAGAAGGCTATCCTAACAAATTCAACTTTTGGTTATTTTACATATGGACTAAATGCAATTCTGAGGGCAGTCAGCAGGCATAATAATATTTTACATTTATATTTATTTTTTTTTTAGTATATTAGTTATTACCAAGATCTTGTGCCACAGAAGTAACCCACATGTTTATATAATCAGGAAAAAATAAGAAGAGCTGAGCCACCTACTCTTACAGAAAAAAGAAATTTATGCAAGCTCTTATTTCAGGAGTTACATTTTCCATTAAACAGGCTATTTCAAGGTACTTATGAAAGTATAATTCCATAAATTAATGGAAACATACTAACAAAGAACTGTATAAATTAATAGTGTCCTGAGCCATATAGGGATATTAAAGGTTATAAATCTAGACCAAGTCTGAAACATAACAGTGATTTCCAAAGGTAGTTATATGTGGAATGGAACATATGTTTTGATTGATGACACAGCCATAAAGTGAGTGTTGCACGTGTCTGTTACTGACCCCAAAAGTCATGTTGATCAGAAGTCAGCCTGCTCCAGCATGGCCTCACGCACAGCCACGGGTGCTCCAGGGCGTCCCTGCTGCGGCGCGGACTCACCGCAGTTACTTCCAGGTGCACCTTCTCCGGCGTGGATGTATCCTCGGGCCACACTCCCTTCCGAGGCGTACCTGCTGCGGCACAGACGTAGCCGTGGCCGCAAACACTTCAAGATGGTTTTGCCCCATCCCTGGCACTGTTCCAGGCCAGGTTGGATGGAGCTTTGAGCAACCCGGTCTAGTGGAAGGTGCCCCTACCCACGGCAGGGGGTTGGAACTAGATGGTCTTGAAGGTCCCTTCCAACCCAAACCATTCCAGGATTCTGTGAGATGTACCTGCTCCGACATGGACTTATCCATGGCCACAACCGTTTTGGGGTGTCCTGCTCCCACGTGGTCTCACCCACAGGTCACACGGTCCCTTCAACTCAAGTTCACAGTGGAGTCGCAGCCTGTCCGACACCGCAGCGATGCCCTGGCCACGTGCCAGCCCCGGCGCATGGCCAAGGCTCTTACCAAGGCGCTCCCAGGCGCGGCACAGTAAGATGACGAGCGGAGCAGCGGTACGGCAAGCAGCAAAAGGCAGCCACTAACGGGCACTAAACTCTAACATACAGGAAGGCAAGCAAGCCTCGTGGCAAGCACAGAAACCTGTCTATTGATAGCTAAACAGCAGCTATATTTGATCAAGATCATTCTAATAAAATCTGTTCTTATCTGAAACCCTTCAAGCCTGCGTTGGGTGCCAAAAAGGACTGTCCTGATCTAACCCCAGCTGGCAACTAAGTCCCACACATCCACTCACTCGCTCTCTCCCACGGTGGGATGGGAGAGAATCAGAAGGGTAAAAGTGAGAAAACTTGTGGTTTGAGATAAAGACGATTTAGTAAGTAAAGCAAAAGCCACACATGCATTCCTTTCCCGCTGCCCGTGGCAGGGGGGGCTCAGCCACCCCCAGGGCAGCCGGGCTCCAGCACATGTGATGGGCACTGGGGAA